>JARQOD010003088.1:0-69016 GCA_033576555.1 Oophaga sylvatica | reverse complement strand
GACCCCTGACTCCTCCCCTCCTGTGACCTCATCACAGGTCCTGTGGGCACAGAAGAGAACATCATAGCAGCGTCACTGCTAGCTGTGAGCCGCTGAACTGTAGAGACAAGGTGGGCAGCAAGGGGTGCATGGGGCATGGCGGCTCGTCTCACTGCGGGACACATAGTGTCCTCAGCGGGACAGCGGGACGGGGGGGTCAAAATCGGGACTGTCCCGCTCAAACCGGGACGGTTGGGAGGTATGAGAATGGTCCATGATCTCCGGCTAGTGAACAAAGCTACAGAGCTCCTCACACCAGTTGTTCCAAATCCTCACACCCTTCTGTCTCAGATCCCGGCTAGTGCTCTTTGTTTTTCAGTGATTGACTTGGCAAACGCATTTTTTAGTGTTCCATTGCATCCTGACTGCCAGTATTTGTTTGCTTTTACATTTCAAGGGAATCAGTATACGTGGACTGTTTTGCCCCAGGGTGCCCAAAATTCACCCACTATGTATACTGCCAGTCTGCAAGAGATACTGGAAAGATGGAAAATGCCAAAAGTAGTTGTTCTGCAATATGTTGATGACTTACTGATTTGTGCCCCCTCCAGGAAACAGTGTCGCACTGCAACGATATCACTCATGTTGTTTCTGTACCAAGCTGGATGTAAAGCGTCAAAGGATAAACTGCAATTTTGTAAATCTTCAGTTATCTTCTTGGGACATTGCATTACACCAGGGGCGCGACATCTGACCAGCACTCGCAAAGAAGCTGTACAGAATTTTCCTATTCCTGTTAATGTTGCCGCTCTTAGGACATTTCTTGGACTGGTTTCCTACTGCAGACAGTGGATACATGCTGTATCAATCCTCATGCAGCCTCTCTATGACTGTATCACCATTATGCCTTTTAAACTAACTCCTGAAGGTATAGACTGTTTTTATTCTCTCAAAAACAGGATTGTGGCAGCTCCAGCGCTAGGAACCCCCAACTATGAACTACCATTTACCCTGTATCTCCACGAACAGCAGGGACACGCGGCAGGAGTATTGACTCAGTTACATGGTGACAATCAAATGCCTGTAGCCTATTTCAGTGGAAGACTAGATGCAGTGGCTAGAGGTGCCCCGTTCTGTGTACGGGCAGTACATGCTGTAGGACTATTGCTCCACAAATCGTCAGACATCGTGCTTGATCATCCACTGACAGTACTTACACCTCATGATGTGTACACCATACTGAACCAGGTGCAACCGGCACACCTTTCAGCTGCACGTCACCTTCGATTGCAATGTACACTTTTAATGCCTCCAAATGTTTCTTTGCAGAGATGTACCACACTTAATCCTGTGTAGTATATAACTTCGGCACTCCTCTTTGAAAAATAAAGTAGAAACAAACGTATCCTTAGAGACAATTTTTTAATGCTCTCACAACACCCTCCGGTGTGTGGTGTAAAGTAGTAGTTGAATATACAGATTTAATACATTTCATTTGACGTTTCGGCTACACAGCCTTCTTCATAAATATAATCTGTTTATGGGTAGGTATAGCGTTGCTTTCAGTAATGGGATAGCTGGATCCACCTGGAAAGTGAGAAATAGTGCCGTCACGAGCGAATAGGTGGGAGCCTGGTGATGAACGGACGTCTGATGCCGCTGGTTAGGATCCAGGGAGTGATAATAAGGGGTGCTCATTGTAGCTTTTAAGTGGGTGCTCAGAAGAAAAGGTAAGTCAATGTAGTATATAACTTCGGCACTCCTCTTTGAAAAATAAAGTAGAAACAAACGTATCCTTAGAGACAATTTTTTAATGCTCTCACAACACCCTCCGGTGTGTGGTGTAAAGTAGTAGTTGAATATACAGATTTAATACATTTCATTTGACGTTTCGGCTACACAGCCTTCTTCATAAATATAATCTGTTTATGGGTAGGTATAGCGTTGCTTTCAGTAATGGGATAGCTGGATCCACCTGGAAAGTGAGAAATAGTGCCGTCACGAGCGAATAGGTGGGAGCCTGGTGATGAACGGACGTCTGATGCCGCTGGTTAGGATTATATTCAGCTGCCAAAATCAGGGTCATGGGAGTACGTGTTGGTGTGTTTTGATTTATTCTCAGGTTGGCCGGAGGCTTTCCCGATTGCCAAGGCTACGGCTGCGGCAACCGCAAAGAAGCTGCTTGCGGAGGTGGTGTGCAGGTATGGAGTACCAGAGGTGATCGAAAGTGACAGAGGTACACATTTCACAGGTGAAATAATGAATGAAGTCTTAACAGCTCTGGGAATTCAACAAGCTTTTCATACCCCATATCATCCACAAAGCAGTGGAAAAGTAGAAAGACTAAATGGGACATTGAAGTTAAAAATCCAAAAGGCCATGGCTGAAACAGGGAAATCTTGGCCTGAATGTTTACCATTAGCCCTATACTCAGTAAGGTACACTCCAAATAGAAAAACTGGACTTTCTCCGTATGAAGTACTATTTGGCAAAGTGCCTAGCTTAGGATGTTTCTTTCCCCAAGCACTGGAAATGAGTAACCATGTATTAAGCTCATATGTAAGGGATTTGCATAAAAGACTTAAGAAAGTACATGATAATGTCTTCAGTTCTCTTCCAGATCCGAACCAGGATCCTGGGAGTCACAGCCTGCAGCCTGGAGACTGGGTAGTGATTAAAAGACACGTGAGAAAGAGTCTGGATCCGAGATTTGACGGACCTTTTCAAGTTCTACTGACAACAAGTACCGCAGTCAAGCTACAAGGCAAGGAAACTTCGATCCACGCATCTCATTGTAAGAAGATCCTTGGAGAGCCTCCAGAAGAGGAATGATGCTACTAATGACATTTGCTTGCATCCTTGCAGTAACGGATGCTTGGAACAGACTTAGCCGTGTAGATGGTGATGATAACAGGTTCATTAGACACCACTTAGCTTTAGTGGATGGACTGAAAGAACAAAACCAACCTGTTGCAAACTGTTGGATTTGTACACACGCGCCGGTGACATCCACCAGTCTACCATTTCTTGCAGTCCCAGTCTCGTGGGAAGAAATTAACTCTTGGGGTAACTGCTCAGATACATTAAGCAACAATGCCACTCAAAAACTTTGGAACACTACGGTAGGAATACCGGTAGTGGGTTGGACTGATTTTCCATAGTGGCAGGGAAATCTAACAGGACAGATAATTCCAAGACAGTATCTATTTTTTAAAGGTGGGGCATGGGTACCCAGAAATAGAACTAGCATAACCTTTTTGGGAGAAATACCGACACAAGGGTTAAAGATAAGTTTTGGGGTCACTACAGGAAGCTTAGATGCTTTCAAACCCTCCCTATTAGAACGATATCTACACACTGATAAATGGGAAAATAATGTTTTCTTTGAGAATGGAAATGATGAAACTTGTGCTAACAAACCAGGTAACCTGAGGTGTAATAAAGATGAAGGGTATCAGAAGAACACTCCCACCTGCGGAGAACCTACCGCAGGATACTGTTCCCCACTAGGACAAAAGCCCGGATGGTGCATGATGAGTAATATTTCAAAGTTTATAGATTTGGCACACCGATTAGTATTACAGCATTCAGCTATATGGAACCTTCCACCATCAATGTATTGGGTATGTGGGGACAAGGCATTTAAGTGGCTTCCAGTAGGAGTCACCGGAAATGCACCCTAGCTAGATTGACACCAGCCACCTATCTCATCACTCCAGATAGATTAAATCCATTGTCTATTCCAAAATACACACTACATAAATGATCTGTAGACAATAGACCTCGCCCAAATGGGAGACCACACATAGTGGAGATGGGGATAGCAAATAAATTTTTCAGTGCATTATTCATCTACCCAATGATAACTCAGACATGGGATAAGTTGGTAGAATCCACAGATTACCTAGATGATCAAATATGGGATATTTTAGATATCATGAATGGGTCCCTTGCAGTACAGAACCAGCTAATTATTGTTACTAACCAACATACCCTCGTGTTAGATTACCTGACTGCAGCTCAAGGAGGGATGTGCCAGATTATCGGACCTGCATGTTGTCATTATATTGATAATTCTAGTGTTTTAACCCTTAAACATAAACTAGAGGATGTCATAAAGTTAAGGAAACTATATGATGAGGCAAATCTGAAGAATCAAGATTCATGGTGGGCAAATACTTTCTCCTTTCTTAACCCCGCAAATTGGTTCAAAGGCATAGGGGGATGGCTGACTGGGATAATACAAGCTGGCCTACAGGTTTTATTGATATGTCTTGCTATCTATTTAGTTTTTAAAATTTGTTTGATGTGTATTCACCCCTTCACCCCCAAGGGTGGTTTGCACGTTAATGACCGGGCCAATTTTTACAATTCTGACCACTGTCTCTTTATGAGGTTATAACTCTGGAACGCTTCAACGGATCTTCGCGATTCTGAGACTGTTTTCCTCGTGACATATTGTACTTCACGTTAGTGGTAAAATTTCTTCGATATACCTTGCGTTTATTTTTGAAAAAAACGCAAATATGGCGAAAATTTTGAAAATTTTGCAATTTTCAAACTTTGAATTTTTTTTTCCCTTAAAACAGAGAGATATGTCACACAAAATAGTTAATAAATAACATTTCCCACATGTCTACTTTACATCAGCACAATTTTGGAACCAAAATTTTTTTTTGTTAGGAAATTATAAGGGTTAAAAGTTGACCAGTGATTTCTCATTTTTACAACAAAATTTACAAAGCCATTTTTTTAGAGACCACCTCACATTTGAAGTCACTTTGAGGGGTCTATATGGCAGAAAATACCCAAAAGTGACACCATTCTAAAAACTGCACCCCTCAAGGTACTCAAAACCACATTCAAGAAGTTTAATAACCCTTCAGGTACTTCACAGGAGCTGAAGCAATGTGGAAGGAAAAAATTAATATTTAACTTTTTAGCCACAAAAATGATCTTTTACAAACGTTTTTTTATTTTCACAAGGATAAAAGGAGAAAATGGGCAGATAAAGTTGTGCAATTTCTCCTGAGTACGCCAATACCCCATATGTGGGGGAAAACCACTGTTTGGGCACACGGCAGAGCTCGTAAGGGAAGTAGCGCCGTTTCACTTTTTCAAACTAAAATTGGCTGGAATTGAGATTAGACGCCATGTCGCGTTTGGAGAGCCCCTGATATGCCTAAACAGTGGAAACCCCCCACAAGTGACACCATTTTGGAAACTAGACCCCCTAAGGAACTTATCTAGATCTGTTGTGAGCACTTTGAACCCAAAGTGTTTCACAAAAGTTTATAATGCCTGGGTGTGAAAAAAAAAAAAAACAATTTTCCACAAAAATGATTTTTTAGTCCCAAATTTTTGATTTTTCCCAAGAAAATTGGACCCCAAAAGTTGTTTTCCAATTTGTCCTGAGTACGCTGATACCCCATATGTGGGGGGGGGAAACTGTTTGGGCGCACGGCAGGGCTTGGAAAGGAAGCAGTAACGTTTTGGAATGCAAACAATGATGGGGTCATGTTCCATTTGTAGTGCCCCAGATGAGCCTAAACAGTGGAAACCCCCCACAAGTGACCCCATTTTGGAAGCTAGACCCCCTAAGGAACTTATCTAGATCTTTGGTGAGCACTTTGAACCCCCAAGTGCTTCACACAAGTTTATAATGCCCGAGCATGAAAATAAAAAATCCTATTTTTTTCCCACAAAAGTTATCTCTTAGTCACTAATTTTTTATTTTCCCAAGGGTAACAGGAGAAATTGGACCACAAAATTTGTTGTCCAATTTGTCCTGAGTACGCTGATACCCCATATGTGGGGGGAACCACTGTTTGGGCGCATGGCAGAGCTCGGAATGGAAGGACCACCATTTGACTTTTTCCAACCACAATTGGCTGGAATTGAGATTGTATGCCATGTTGCATTTGGAGAGCCCCTGCTGTGCCTAAACAGTGGAAACCCCCCACAAGTGCCCCCATTTGGGAAACTAGACCCCCTAAGGAACTTATCTAGATCTTTGGTGAGCAATTTGAACCCCCAAGTGCTTCACACAAGTTTATAACGTAGAGCCGTAAAATTAAAAAATCATATTTTTTCCACAAAATTGATTTTTTCACCCCAATTTTTATTTTCCCAAGGGTAACAAGACTCCAAAAGTTATTGTGCAATTTGTCCTGAGTGCGCTGATACCCCATATGTGGGAGTAAACCACTGTTTGGGTGCATGGCAGAGTTTGGAAGGGAAGGAGCGCCGTTTGACTTTTTCAACGCAGAATTGGCTGGATGCCATGTCGTGTTTGGAGAGCTCCTGATATGCCTAAACAGTGGAAACCCCCCACAAATGACACCATTTTGGAAACTAGACCCCTCAAGGAACTTATCTAGATGTGTGGTGAGCACTTTGAACCCCAAAGTGCTTCACAGAAGTTTATAACGTACAGCCGTAAAATAAAAAATCCTTTTTTTTTTTTACAAAAATGATTTTTTCGCCCTCAATATTTTATTTTCACAAGGGTAACAGGAGAAATTGGACCCCAAAAGTTGTTGTCCAATTTGTCCTGAGTACGCTGATACCCAATATGTGGGAGTAAACTACTATATGGGCGCACGTCGGGGCTCGGAAGGGAAGTAGTGACGTTTTGGATTGCAGACTTTGATGGAATGGTCTGGGGGAGTCATGTCGCATTTGGAGAGCCCCTGATGCGTCTAAACAGTGGAAACCCCCCACAAGTGACCCCATTTTGGAAAATAGACCCCACAAGGAACTTATCTAGATGTGTGGTGAGCACTTTGAACCCCGAAGTGCTTCACAGAAGTTTATAACGTACAGCCGTAAAAATAAAAAATCCTTTTTTTTTTTTACAAAAATGATTTTTTCGCCCCCAATATTTTATTTTCACAATGGTAACAGGAGAAATTGGACCCCAAAAGTTGTTGTCCAATTTGTCCTGAGTATGCTGATACCCAATATGTGACAGTAAACTACTGTATGGGCGCACGTCGGGGCTCGGAAGGGAAGTAGTGACGTTTTGGATTGCAGACTTTGATGGAATGGTCTGGGGAGTCATGTCGCATTTGGAGAGCCCCTGATGAATCTAAACAGTGGAAACCCCCCACAAGTGACCCCATTTTGGAAAATAGACCCCACAAGGAACTTATCTAGATGTGTGGTGAGCACTTTGAACCCCAAAGTGCTTCACAGAAGTTTATAACGTACAGCCGTAAAATAAAAAATCCTTTTTTTTTTTACAAAAATGATTTTTTTCGCCCTCAATATTTTATTTTCACAAGGGTAACAGGAGAAATTGGACCCCAAAAGTTGTTGTCCAATTTGTCCTGAGTACGCTGATACCCAATATGTGGGAGTAAACTACTATATGGGCGCACGTCGGGGCTCGGAAGGGAAGTAGTGACGTTTTGGATTGCAGACTTTGATGGAATGGTCTGGGGGAGTCATGTCGCATTTGGAGAGCCCCTGATCGTCTAAACAGTGGAAACCCCCCACAAGTGACCCCATTTTGGAAAATAGACCCCACAAGGAACTTATCTAGATGTGTGGTGAGCACTTTGAACCCCGAAGTGCTTCACAGAAGTTTATAACGTACAGCCGTAAAAATAAAAAATCCTTTTTTTTTTACAAAAATGATTTTTTTCGCCCCCAATATTTTATTTTCACAAGGGTAACAGGAGAAATTGGACCCCAAAAGTTGTTGTCCAATTTGTCCTGAGTATGCTGATACCCAATATGTGGGAGTAAACTACTGTATGGGCGCACGTCGGGGCTCGGAAGGGAAGTAGTGACGTTTTGGATTGCAGACTTTGATGTAATGGTCTGGGGGCGTCATGTCGCATTTGGAGAGCCCCTGATGCGCCTAAACAGTGGAAACCCCCCACAAGTGACCCCATTTTGGAAAATAACCCCACAAGGAACTTATCTAGAAGTGTGGTGAGCGCTATGAAGCTCCAAGTGCTTCACAGAAGTTTTATAACATACAGCCGTAAAAACAAAAAAATCATTTTTTTTTTACAAAAATGATTTTGTCGCCCCCAGTTTTTTATTTTCCCAAGGGTAACAGTAGAAATAGGACAAATTGCACAATAACTCTTGTGGTCCAGAGTACGCTGATACCCCATATCGGGAGTAAACTACTGTTTGGGCGCATGGCAGAGCTCAGAAGTGAAGGAGCACCGTTTGACTTTTTCAACGCAGAATTGGCTGGAATTGAGATCAGACGCCATGTCACATTTGAGAGCCCCTGATGTGCCTAAACAGCGGAAACCCCCCAATTCTAACTCCAACCCTAACCCCAACACACCCCTAACCCTAGTCCCAACCCTAACCACAAACCTAACCCTAACACACCCCTAACCGTAATCCCAACCCTAATCCTAATCCTAACGTTAGCGCCAACCCTAACCCTAACTTTAGCCGCAACCCTAACCCTAACGGGAAAATGGAAATAAATACATTTTTTTTATTTTATTATTTTTCCCTAACTAAGGGGGTGATAAAGGGGGGGTTTGGATTTACTATTTATAGCGGGTTTTTGTGATTGGCAGCTGTCACGCTAAAAGACGCTTTTTATTGCAAAAAATAGTTTTTTGCATCACCACATTTTGAGAGCTATAATTTTTGCATATTTTGGCCCACAGAGTCATGTGAGGTCTAATTTTTTGCGGGACGAGGTGACGTTTTTATTGGTACCATTTTTCAGCACGTGACATTTTTTGATCGCTTTTTATTTCGATTTTTGGGAGGTTAGAATGAACAAAAATCAGCAATTCATGAATTTCTTTTGGGGGAGGCGTTTGTACCGTTCCGCATGTAGTAAAATTGATAAAGCAGTTTTATTCTTCGGGTCAGTACGATTACGGCGATACCTCATTTATATCATTTTTTTTATGTTTTGGTGCTTTTATAGAATGAAAACAATTTTATATAAAAAATTATTATTTTTGCATCGCTTTATTCTGCGAGCTATAACTTTTTTATTTTTTTGCTGATAATGCTGTATGATGGCTCGTTTTTTGCGGGAAAAGATTACGTTTTCAGCGGTACCATGTTTATTTATATCCGTCTTTTTGATCGCGTGTTATTCCACTTTTTGTTCAGCGGTATGATGATAAAGCATTGATTTTTTGCTTCGTTTCTTTTTTTTTTTTAAGGGGTTCATTAAAGGGGTTAACTAGTGGGACAGTTTTATAGGGGGGGTCGTTACGGACGCGGCGATACCAAATATGTGTACTTTTATTGTTTTGGTTTTTTTATTTACAGGAAAGAATGAATTTATTGGGGAATATTTTTTTTTTTTTTATGATTTTTTTTTACCACTTTTATACTTTTATACTTTGTCCCAGGGTGGGACATCACTGTAATTTAGCAGATCGCTGGTGTGACAGTGTGCACAGCACTCTGTCACACCAGCGATCGCTCTGGCACTGCTGCAGGCTTCCCCAGCGCCTGCTCTCAGCAGGCACTGAGGAAGCCGCCTCCCTGCAGGAACCCGGCGCCATCTTGGATCCGGGGACCTGGAGGGAGGACGGACCCTCGGAAAAGCGCGAACATCGCGCTCCATCTGGGCCCCCCTGCCTGCGCATCCTCCCCTGTGCCCCGGGTACACCGCGATCATGTTTGATCGCGGTGTGCCAGGGTTAATGTGCCGGGAGCGGTCCGTGACCGCTCTGACACACAGTCACGGGTGTCAGCTGTGATAATCAGCTGACACCCGGCGGCGATCAGCTGCGCTCCCCCCGGGAGCGCAGCTGATCGCCCATGACGTACTATTCCGTCCATGGGAATAAGGTCCAGGGTCACATGGACGGAATAGTACGTCTGATGGCAGAGAGGGGTTAAACAATGTACTAGGACACAGAGGAGGTATGAAGATGTGTATTGATCAAATGAAGGAACAAAAGGAGGGAAATGTGATAGCTGAACCAGCATTTTTTCTTAGAGCTAGCATTTTTCTAAAGTTCAGAGGCCTTGTTTTCTTTTTAACTGACAGGCTGATGTGTATCAGGAGACAAGATAAGAAAGTTCCTCATTTTAGTCAATACAATACACCCCCCCCCCCCCGCCTGAGAAGAGACACTCTGTGCTAGGAGCTAAACAGGGGCAAAAGGCAAGAATGGAGTTCTAAAGTAAAACTAGTATTTTATGTTTATGTTGTATTAACTGCCATATATGGTAATTCCGCTTCCTGCTTCAGGGGTGTATATAAATCCCTTTGTTAGCAATAAACCGCAGAGCTTATTGACGCATACTTTTGTCTGTGTCTTATTCTCTCTGGTACCACATTCCGAGGAGGAAAGGGTTAACGAGATAACAGCGACGACAGGGGTCATGTTCCGTTTGCAGTGCCCCAGATGAGCCTAAACAGTGGAAACCCCCCACAAGTGACCCCATTTTGGAAACTAGACCCCCTAAGGAACTTATCTAGATCTTTGGTGAGCACTTTGAACCCCCAAGTGCTTCACACAAGTTTATAATGCCAGGGCATGAAAATAAAAAATCCTATTTTTTTCCCACAAAAATTATCTTTTAGTCACTAATTTTTTATTTTCCCAAGGGTAACAGGAGAAATTGGACCACAAAAGTTGTTGTCCAATTTGTCCTGAGTACACTGATACCCCATATGTGGGGGGAACCACAGTTTGGGCGCACGGCAGAGCTCGGTATGGAAGGAGCACCATTTGACTTTTTCCAATCAAAATTGGCTGGAATTGAGATTGGACGCCTGTCATGTGTGCATTGCCACGAAGATCGTCGCGGTTGCACATTTTGACTTCTCACAGCTGATTTGCTGTTTCTTTGTGTTTGGCAGCTAGGGAGTTAATTCTGTCTGTGCTCGGTGCTGGGACTGGGTGCAGTTTCTCCCGGCTGCAATTGATTATTTGTTGATTGGTTTCCTTTAAATTCCTGGTTGTCTGCTTGGGGAGTTGCCAGTGAAACCTTCATGCAGACCACAGATAGGAATGAATCTGTATAGACTTTAGTTGTGAGCTCCTTAGTTGTTCTAAGCTCAACTTGGTTAGAGTTTATTTCCCAGACCATTTATGTTCCTTTGGTGTTTGAGTGTGTATGCAAGCGAGTGTTATCCTGTCTGTCTTATATGTCTAATCTGTGTATTTAGCTGAGATCAGCCCATATCCCTTTGGTGGTAGTCAGGATCCTTCTTAGGACTGATTACAGGGTTCAGGGTCTGATAGGAGACAGGGTTAGGTTGGAGACTTGGACCTCTGAACCATTATCAGTACCTCCAAGGTGAGGGATTAGTTAGGACCCCAGTTCAGGTTCAGTAAGATGGCACATTTCGTTGCTCTTCCTGCACTCCCTAATGCTAAAACTCTGGCGCAGGTGTTCATTAGGGAGATCGTTAGACTTCATGGGTTGCCTTCTGATGTGGTGTCAGATAGGGGTCTCAGTTTGTGTCCAAATTTTGGAGGGCATTTTGTTTACGTCGGGGGATGCAATTGTCATTTTCCTCGGCTTTTCATCCGCAGACCAATGGTCAGACAGAGCGTCTGAATCAGAGCTTAGAGACATATCTCCGGTGTTTTGTTTCAGAGAACCAAGAGGACTGGTCTTCTTTCTTGCCTCTGGCAGAGTTCGCTCTTAACAACAGGCGGAGCGAGTCCACTGGTAAGTCCCCGTTTTTTGGGGCATATGGTTTCCATCCCCAGTTTTGTACTTTCAATGGGGGGGGCCCTTCTGGGGTTCCTGAGGAGGAGCGTTTCTCGTCGTCACTTGCTTCTGTGTGGAGAGGTGTATTGAATAATCTGAGTGTGATGGGGAACCGTTACAAACGTATGGCTGATAGGAGGAGAGTTTCTGGTCCAGATCTGAATGTGAACGATCTGGTATGGTTGTCTACCAGGAATATAAAACTTAAGGTGCCCTCCTGGAAACTGGGTCCCAGATTCATCGGGCCGTACAGGATCAGTTCCATAATTAATCCTGTGGCATTTCGTCTGGACCTCCCTCCTACGTTTAAAATTCATAATGTGTTCCACAAGTCATTACTTAAAAGGTATGTGGCACCAGTCATACCGTCACCTCTACCTCCTCCTCCTGTGTTGGTCAATGGTAACTTGGAATTTCAAGTATCAAAGATCATTGACTCACGTCTGAATCGCCGGTCCCTTCAGTACTTGGTGCATTGGAAGGGGTATGGTCCAGAGGAGAGGACGTGGGTCCCTGCGTCTGATGTTAACGCAGATCGTTTGGTTCGGACCTTCCACAGAACTCACCCGGGCAGGCCTGGCCCTGAGGGTCCGGAGGCCCCTCGTAGAAGGGGGGGTACTGTCATGTGTGCATTGCCACGAAGATCGTCGCGGTTGCACATTTTGACTTCTCACAGCTGATCTGCTGTTTCTTTGTGTTTGGCAGCTAGGGAGTTAATTCTGTCTGTGCTCGGTGCTGGGACTGGGTGCAGTTTCTCCCGGCTGCAATTGATTATTTGTTGATTGGTTTCATTCCTGGTTGTCTGCTTGGGGAGTTGCCAGTGAAACCTTCATGCAGACCACAGATAGGAATGAATCTGTATAGACTTTAGTTGTGAGCTCCTTAGTTGTTCTAAGCTCAACTTGGTTAGAGTTTATTTCCCAGACCATTTATGTTCCTTTGGTGTTTGAGTGTGTATGCAAGCGAGTGTTATCCTGTCTGTCTTATATGTCTAATCTGTGTATTTAGCTGAGATCAGCCCATATCCCTTTGGTGGTAGTCAGGATCCTTCTTAGGACTGATTACAGGGTTCAGGGTCTGATAGGAGACAGGGTTAGGTTGGAGACTTGGACCTCTGAACCATTATCAGTACCTCCAAGGTGAGGGATTAGTTAGGACCCCAGTTTAGGGTCAGGTTAGATCCCGGTCCACCTCTTTCCTGTTTCAGCTCATCAAGTCCTCAAGATTAACCCTGAGTTCAGCAGATATCGTGTCAGGTAAATCTATTCTATACTTACATGCTGATGTTGCTATACTAGTTGTTGTATAGAGTGTTTTTTCTGTATTAATAGTTTACTGACATTGTATACATATCATTAGACAGCGTGACAACGCCATGTTGCATTTGGAGAGCCACTGATGTGCCTAAACAGTGGAAACCCCCCACAAGTGACCCCATTTGGGAAACTAGACCCCCTAAGGAACTTATCTAGATCTTTGATGAGCAATTTGAACCCAAAAGTGCTTCACACAAGTTTATAACGTAGAGCCGTAAAATTAAAAAAATCATATTTTTTTCCACAAAAATTATCTTTTCACCCCAATTTTTATTTTCCCAAGGGTAACAAGACCCCAAAAGTTATTGTGCAATTTGTCCTGAGTACGCTGATACCCCATATGTGGGGGTAAACCACTGTTTGGGTGCATGGCAGAGCTTGGAAGGGAAGGAGCGCCGTTTGACTTTTTCAACGCAGAATTGGCTGGATGCCATGTCATGTTTGGAGAGCTCCTGATCTGCCTAAACAGTGGAAACCCCTGACAATTGACACCATTTTTGAAACTTGACCCCTCAAGGAACTTATCTAGATGAGTGGTGAGCACTTTGAACCCCGAAGTGCTTCACAGAAGTTTATAACGTACAGCCGTAAAAATAAAAAATCCTTTTTTTTTTTACAAAAACGATTTTTTCGCCCCCAATATTTTATTTTCACAAGGATAACAGGAGAAATTGGACCCCAAAAGTTGTTGTCCAATTTGTCCTGAGTACGCTGATACCCAATATGTGGGAGAAAACTACTGTATGGGTACACGTTGGGGCTCGGAAGGGAAGTAGTGACGTTTTGGATTGCAGACTTTGATGGAATGGTCTGGGGGCGTCATGTCGCATTTGGAGAGCCCCTGATGCGCCTAAACATTGGAAACCCCCACAAGTGACCCCATTTTGGAAAATAGACCCCACAAGGAACTTATCTAGATGTGTGGTGAGCGCTATGAAGCCCCAAGTGCTTCACAGAAGTTTATAACGTACAGCCGTAAAAACAAAAAAATCTTTTTTTTACAAAAATTATATTTTCGCCCACAGTTTTTTATTTTCCCAAGGGTAACAGAAGAAATAGGACAAATTGCACAATAACTCTTGGGGTCCAGAGTACGCTGATACCCCATATGTGGGGGTAAACTACTGTTTGGGCGCATGGCAGAGGTCAGAAGTGAAGGAGCACCGTTTGGCTTTTTCAACGCAGAATTGGCTGGAATTGAGATCAGACGCCATGTCACATTTGGAGAGCCCCTGTTACACCCGTTCCCAGCGCTGGCTCTGCACTCTGTTCGGCTCACTCACCCGTTCCTCTGCAACAGTCTGTGCGTGGGCTGGGGTCTCATGTCCCATCTGCTCCACGGCGCCCTGTGTCCTCCTCCACTTCCTGGCACGCTGCTGGCAGGCCTCCTAATAGACGGCTTAGGACGCGAGGCCGCGCCCACCGCCTCTCTTAAAGGGGCAGCGTGCATTTTTTGAAATAGCTAATTAACCAATGGCTGCACACTCAGTACTATATCTGATCACTCCACCATTAGGGGAGTGCCGGAGCAACGTGTTCTATCATTGCTACATCCGGTTCTGTTCCTGATCTGTCTGCGCTGCGTTTGCAGTCTCTGTGCTTCGCTGATACTGTTTGTCTCCTCAGATCATTGCTAACCCGTATCTGGCTAACCCGGACAATCTCAGCTATTACTGGCGCAAGAGTCATCCCGTTCCGCCATCAGCCATCCGTACCCGTGGACCGTGACAAGGTCACTGAAGCCAGCCTGATACCATCTATTCTGGACCAGGACCTTACCCTTCTCTGTCGAGAACCCTCCACGGACTCTGTAAACACCTGTTAACCTTTTGGTCCCTCTGGGACAGCTGCGACGTGTCTGGGGTCTAACTGGAGGTAGCACCTGTGTCCTCCGGGTATTCCATTCTGGTCCTGTTCGAGGGGCCTTACTACGGGTACCCGGGGCTCACTAGTTACGCCCCCTTCGGAGCCCCCCGGACCGTGGTCTAGAGGTTCCACATTTAAAAATAAAAACGAATGTGAACTTCACCACCTCTGCCTCCGCTTCCATTCGTTACAGATTGCTCCGGCCATGGAACCCGCTGGATCCCAGAAATCTCCGACCACGGACCTGTACCAGGAGGTGACCCGTTTGGGAGTTCAACAGGACAAGATCACGACTTATCTACGCAGCTTGTCTTCCTGCATGGATTCCTTGGGTTCCTCGTCTGCACCTGACTCTCCTATCAATACTCAGGTACCAGTTCCCATGACAAGTCATGGTCCCCGTCTGGCGGCTCCTACCCGTTTCCAGGGTGATCCTACTCTGTGTCGGGGTTTTCTCAATCAGTGCACTCTACACTTCGAAATCTTGGGGCATATGTTTGCTTCTGACCGAGCCAAGGTGGGCTTCATCATGTCACACCTGGGAGGAGAGGCCCTCGCCTGGCTAAACCCGCTATGGGAGAGAGGGGATCCGCTGGTTAACGATCTTCAATCTTTCCTAGAGGCTTTTCGCAGGACTTTCGATGAACCTGGTCGCACCACTTCAACTGCCTCAGCTCTGCTCCGCCTGCGCCAAGGTACTCTCACTGTAGCGCAGTATGCTGTTAAATTCCGCACCCTCTCGTCTGAACTATCGTGGAACAATGAGGCCCTGGTTGCAAACTTCTGGGAGGGCTTATCCGGAAGAATCAAGGATGAGCTGGCGGGATGGGACAGACCTACCCTCTTGGAGGAGTTGATATCTTTGGCAACCCGAATTGACCTGCGTTTTCAGGAGCGTTCTATGGAGATCAAGCGGGACAAAAGGTCCTATCACCTGGACTCTAGTTTGTATAAAACAGGTACCTCGCTTTCCTCCTCCGAGGCCATGGAGGTGGACCATGTAACTTTGGCCACCCGCCGTCGGGAGTCACGTCGCAAGGAGGGAAGTTGTTACTACTGCGGTAGTTCTGAACATTTGATCCATCTCTGTCCTAAAAAGTCGGGAAACTCCAGTGCCTAGGTCCGGTAGGAGGGGCCAACCTAGGTAGAGAACAGTCCTCTCCCTCTTTACACATCTCAGTCTCCATGTCCTATGGGGCAATAAAATTTTCCGAACATTGTCTACTGGATTCTGGAGCTGCAGGGAACTTCATCCAGCAGGCGGTTGTGGATCATTACCGCTTACCTGTCCAGCGTCTTCCTGATCCGTTACAGGTGTCCGCTGTGGATGGCAAACCGCTGACCGAGCCCGTCCAGTTTCAAACCGAGTTGGTGGAACTCCGGGTAGGTCTAATGCATACTGAACTAATGCGTTTTTATGTATATCCCGGTTTATCCCATCCCATGCTCTTAGGTTTACCTTGGCTCCAGATGCATGAACCAGTCCTGAATTGGAAAACTGGAGAAGTTCTGCGTTGGGGAGATACCTGCATGAATCGTTGCTTAACCCGGATTCAACCTGCTTCGCCTCCTGTCCAGCCTGATACCCTGCCAGGGTTGCCTTCTGCCTATTGGTCCTTCTCTGACGTCTTTGGGAAAAAGGAGGCTGAGAGACTACCTCCACACAGGTCGTATGACTGTCAGATAGAGCTTCTTCCTGGAGCATCTCTTCCCCGCGGGAGAGTGTATCCTCTTTCACAGGCAGAGACTCAGGCCATGTCGGACTACATCCAAGAGAATCTGGATAGAGGATTTATCCGAAAGTCATCGTCACCGGCAGGATCTTGATTCCTCTTTGTGAAGAAGAAGGATGGATCCTTGCGGCCCTGCATTGACTATCGGGGTCTGAATCAGGTCACGGTAAAAAACAGGTATCCATTACCTCTTATTTCAGAGTTGTTTGATCGTCTCCGAGGGGCCAAGATCTTCACCAAATTAGACCTCAGAGGGGCCTACAATCTGATCCGAATTAGAGAGGGGGACGAATGGAAAACAGCCTTCAACACCCGTGACGGCCACTATGAATACCTGGTAATGCCATTCGGCCTAAGCAATGCACCTGCGGTTTTTCAGGAATTTGTGAATGACATTTTCAGGGACTTGGTTTACCTGGACGATATTTTGATTTTCTCTGCTGATTTAACGTCACACCGGCGGCAAGTACGCCAGGTCTTACAAAGACTCAGAGAGAACAGGCTATATGCCAAATATGAGAAATGCCTCTTTGAGCAGTCTTCTTTGCCTTTCCTTGGGTACATTGTATCTTCCACAGGATTAAAGATGGATCCGGAGAAGTTGTCTGCAGTTCTCAACTGGCCTCGTCCGTCTGGGCTAAAAGCCATACAAAGGTTCCTAGGGTTCGCCAATTACTACCGGCAATTTATTCCACACTTTTCCACCCGAGTGGCTGCAATCACAGCCTTAACCCGGAAAGGCGTAAACTCTAAGGAATGGTCCTCCGAGGCAGAAGAGGCCTTTGTTTCTCTAAAAAAAGCTTTTGCTTCCGCACCCGTTCTCCATCGTCCTAATTCAAGTGAGCAATTTTTTCTTGAGGTTGACGCTTCTTCCATAGGTGCAGGTGCAGTTCTGACCCAGAAGTCGTCTACCGGGCGGATGGTCTCATGTGGTTTTTTCTCCAAGGTTTTTTCTCCTGCAGAGAGGAACTACTCTGTCGGTGATCGCGAACTGTTGGCCATCAAATTGGCTCTGCAAGAATGGAGACATCTTCTTGAAGGAGCTCATCACCAGGTAATCATATTCACCGACCATAAAAACCTTGCCTATCTCCAAACTGCTTTAAGACTGAATCCCCGTCAGGCCCGTTGGGCATTATTTTTTGCCCGTTTCAATTTTGTACTTCATTTTCGTCCAGCTGACAAAAACATCAAGGCAGACGCACTCTCTAGAGCCTTCTTGCCCCCTGAACTGGAGGAGGAACCTCAGCACATTATTGAACCTTCTAAGTTAGTCTCTGTTGCCTCCACTGATCTGGCCCGGCTTCCTCCTGGGAAGACTTTTGTGTCTGCTTCTGATCGTACCCGTGTTCTGCGCTGGGGTCATTCCTCTAAGTTGGCTGGCCATGCTGGTCAGAAAAAGACGCAGCAACTCATCTCCCGTTATTACTGGTGGCCTACCATGGGCAAGGATATCCAGGAGTTCGTTTCAGCCTGTCCTTCATGTGCCCGTAACAAAACTTTTAAACATCTACCAGCTGGCAGACTTCTACCTCTTCTGATTCCGTCCGCTCCCTGGCAGCACATTGGGATGGATTTCATCACGGATCTTCCCATTTCTTCTGGCTGCTCAGTGGTATGGTGTTATGTTACGGTAGCTGAGGAGTGCAGGCAAAAAAGGCAATACACCAGAGCAGTTGGAATCTATGAGATTGCAGTACCCTGACTAACCACAACAACTAGAGGCAGCCGTGGAGCGTTCCTACGTTGGACCTAGACGCCTCGTCACAGCCTGAGAAACTAACTACACCTAAAGATAGATATAGGAAAGCTATCTGCCCCGGAGCAGAACCCCAAAGATAATAGAAAGCCCCCAAACATGTAATGGCGGTTAGACAAGAAGAAATACTGACACAGACAGAAAATAGTATGAGCAAACGTTGGGGCCCAAACTAACTAAATAGAAAAGGATAGGAAGGGTACTTACTGCAATCCCAGAAAACCCTGAAAAGCACCAACTCTACTAATTTCAAAAACACCTGAGATCACACGACCTCTACCACCTAAATTAGTTCTCTGGTGTAACAAAATCAAAACAGCAGCCACTGAAAAAACTGGAAAAAGCAAAAGTACAAACATCAGTGGCTGAACTAAACTGAGAGGGCAAAAGCCCCCGAAGGGGACCCTGAAGGCCCCCACAGAAGTGCAGGACAAAATGCAAAAATCAAGCACAAAAACAAAAAGAAGAAAATGTCTTATCTGTTAGCAGGAGATGCAGACATGACACAGCAGGCTAAAAGGGAAACAGGAATCAAGGATAGAGACCAGAACAATTGATCACCGGCAACCCTGATGGGAAGGTGACTCCCTTAAATAAGACCAGTCAGTAACACCTGATTCCCAATCCTCACAATCTTCACAATCTTCACTGGACAGACCAGCACCGCTTGTAACCACCAGAGGGAGCCTCTGCTCAGAACTCATCCCAAGCCCACTCACAACAGTACCCCCCCCTAGAGGAGGGGTCACCGAACCCTCATTTGAGCAACCAGGTCGGTCAGGATGAGTTCTATGGTACGCACGGATGAGTCTCCTAGCATGGATGTCCGAAGCAAACACCCAAGAATTGTCTTCCTGACCATAACCTCTCCACTTAACAAAATACTGGAGTTTCCGTCTAGAAAAACGAGAATCTAATATTTTCTCAACCACATACTCCAGATTGCCCTCAACCAAAACAGGGTCAGGAGGCACAGCAGCAGGAACCACTGGCTCAACAAACCTCTTCAACAAGGACTTGTGGAACACGTTATGGATCTTAAATGTCCCTGGAAGAAGCAAACGAAAAGAAACAGGATTAAGAATCTCCATGATCTTATAAGGTCCAATGAACCTAGGCTTAAATTTAGGAGATGCTACTCTCATAGGAATATTTTTTGAGGACAACCAGACCAAGTCCCCTACTTTAAACCGAGGACCATCAGTCCTATGCCGGTTAGCAAACCGCTGGGCCCTCTCCTGAGAGAGGGACAACCTCTCCACTACCTGGTCCCAAATCTGTTGCATACGCTCCACAACAGAGTCAACACCTGGACAGACAGAAGCCTCCGTCTGTCCTGAAGAAAATCGAGGGTGAAACCCAGAATTACAGAAAAACGGAGACATCAAAGTGGCAGAGCTAGCCCTATTATTAAGAGCAAACTCAGCCAAAGGCAAAAAAGAGACCCAGTCATCCTGATCAGCAGACACAAAGCATCTTAGATAAGTCTCCAATGTCTGGTTTGTTCTCTCAGTTTGACCATTGGTCTGAGGATGAAATGCCGAGGAGAAAGACAATTGAACACCCAGTTTAGCCCCTTAAGGACAGAGCCATTTTGCAGCTTAATGACCGGGCCAATTTTTACAATTCTGACCACTGTCACTTTATGAGGTTATAACTCTGGAACGCTTTAACGAATCCCGCTGATTCTGAGATTGTTTTTTCGTGACATATTGTACTTCACGTTAGTGGTAAAATTTCTTTGATATGACTTGTGTTTATTTATGAAAAAAATGGAAATATGGCGAAAATTTTGAAAATTTAACAATTTTCAAACTTTAAATTTTTATGCCCTTAAATCAGAGAGATATGTCACACAAATTTCTTAATAAATAACATTTCCCACATGTCTGCTTTACATCAGCACAATTTTGGGACCAAAATTTTTTTTGTTACGAAGTTATAAGGGTTAAAAGTTGACCAGCGATTTCTCATTTTTACAACACCATTTTTTTTTAGGGACCACATCACATTTGAAGTCACTTTGAGGGGTCTATATGATAGAAAATACCCAAAAGTGACACCATTCTAAAAACTGCACCCCTCAAGGTGCTCAAAACCACATTCAAGAAGTTTATTAACCCTTCAAGTGCTTCACAGGAGCTGAAGCAATGTGGAAGGAAAAAATTGACATTTAACTTTTTTTGCAAAAGCTTTACTTCGGAACCAAGTTTTTTTATTTTCACAAGTGTTAAAAGAAAAAATGAACTACAAAATTTGTTGTGCAATTTCTTCTGAATACTTCGATACCCCATATGTGGGGGTAAACCACTTTTTGGGCGCGTGGCAGAGGTCGCAAGGGAAGGAGCGCCGTTTGACTTTTTCAACGCAGAATTGGCTGAATGCCATGTCGCGTTTAGATAGCCCCTGATGTGCCTAAACAGTGGAAACACCCCACAAGTGACCCCATTTTGGATACAAGACCCCTTAAGGAACTTATCTAGATGTGTGGTGAGAACTTTGAACCTCCAAGTGCTTCACACAAGTTTATAACCTAGAGCCGTGAAAAAAAAAAATAAATTTTTTTCCACAAAAATGATCTTTTCACCCCAATTTTTAATTTCCCAAGGGTAATAAGACCGCAAAAGTTTTTGTGCAATTTGTCCTGAGCATGCTGATACCCCATATGTGGGGGTAAACCACTTTTTGGGCGCACGGCAGAGGTCGCAAGGGAAGGAGCGCTGTTTGACTTTTTCAACGCAGAATTGGCTGGATGCCATGTCGCGTTTAGAGAGCCCCTGATGTGCCTAAACAGTGGAAACCCCCAACAAGTGACCCCATTTTGGAAACTAGACCCCTAAGGAACTTATCTAGATGTGTGGTGAGCACTTTGAACCTCCAAGTGATTCACACAAGTTTATAACGTAGAGCCGTGAAAATAAAAAATCATATTTTTTCCACAAAAATGATCTTTTCACCCCAATTTTTATTTTCCCAAGGGTAACAAGACCCCAAAAGTTTTTGTGCAATTTGTCCTGAGCATGCCGATACCCCATATGTTGGGGTAAACCACTTTTTGGGCGCACGGCAGAGGTCGCAAGGGAAGGAGCTCCGTTTGACTTTTTCAACGCGGAATTGGCTGGACGCCATGTCGCATTTGTAGAGGCCCTGATGTGTCTAAACAGTGGAAACCCCCCACAAGTGACCCCATTTTGGAAACTAGACCCCTAAGGAACTTATCTAGATGTGTGGTGAGCACTTTGAAGCCCCAAGTGCTTCACAGAAGTTTATAACGCCCGGGCGTGAAAATAAAAAATCATATTTTTTCCACAAACCTGATCGTTTAGTCCCCAATTTTTTATTTTCACAAGGGTAACAGGAGAAATTGGACAACAAAAGTTGTTGTACAATTTGTCCTGAGTATGCTGATACCCCATATATGGGGGGGGACCACTGTTTGGGCGCACGGCAGGGCTTGGAATGGAAGCAGCACCGTTTGACTTTTTCAAACCAAAATTGGCTGGAATTGAGATTGGACACCATGTCGCGTTTGGAGAGCCCCTGATGCGCCTAAACAGTGGAAACCCCCACAAGTAACACCATTTTGGAAACTAGACCACCTATGGAACTTATCTAGATCCGCTGTGAGCACTTTGAACCCCCAAGTGTTTCACAAAAGTTTATAATGCCTGGGTGTGAAAAAAAAAAAAAACAATTTTCCACAAAAATGATTTTTTAGTCCCAAATTTTTGATTTTTCACAAGGAAATTGGACCCCAAAAGTTGTTGTCCAATTTGTCCTGAGTATGCTGATACCAAATATGTGGGGGGGGGGAAACTTTTTTGGCGCACAGCAGGGCTTGGAAAGGAAGTAATAACGTTTTGGAATGCAGACGTTGGTGGGGGTCATGTTCCGTTTGCAGTGCCCCAGATGAGCCTAAACAGTGGAAAACCCCCACAAGTGACCCCATTTTGGAAACTAGACCCCATAAGGAACTTATCTAGATCTGTGGTGAGCACTTTGAACCTCCAAGTGTTTCACAAAAGTTTATAATGCCTGGGTGTGAAAAAAAAAAAATCAATTTTCCACAAAAATGATTTTTTAGTCCCAAATTTTTGATTTTTCACAAGGAAATTGGACCCCAAAAGTTGTTGTCCAATTTGTCCTGAGTACGCTGATACCAAATATGTGGGGGGGGGGAACTGTTTTGGCGCACAGCAGGGCTTGGAAAGGAAGTAATAACGTTTTGGAATGCAGACGTTGGTGGGGGTCATGTTCCGTTTGCAGTGCCCCAGATGAGCCTAAACAGTGGAAACCCCCCACAAGTGACCCCATTTTGGAAACTAGACCCCTTAAGGAGCTTATCTAGATGTGTGGTGAGCACTTTGAACCCCCTAGTGCTTCACAGAAATTTATAAACGCAGAGACGTGAAAATGAAAAATCATTTTTTTTCTCAAAAATGATTTTTTTAGCCAGCTATTTTTTATTTTCCCAAGGGTAATCGGAGAAATTAGAACCCCAAAATTGGTGTGCAATTTGTCCTGAGTACGCTGATACCCCATATGTTGGGGTAAACCACTGTTTGGGCGCACGGCAGGGCTCGGAAGGGAGGGAGCGCCATTTGACTTTTTGAACGCCACATCGTGTTTGGAGACCCCTGATGTGCCTAAATAGTGGAAATCCCTCAATTCTAGCTCCAACCCTAATCCCAACACACCCCTAACCCTAATCCCAACCCTAATCCCAACCCTAATTCCAACCCTAATTGTAACCCTAACCTTAATTATAACCTTAATTATAACCCTAACCCTAATTGTAACCCTAACCCTAATTCTAACCCTAATTATAACCCTAACCCTAAGGCTAGGTTCATTTTGCGTTTTACCAGCCCGTTCAACACATAGCGTTTACGGGCTGGTAATGGTATAGCATAACGCGATCGCATTATGCTATACCCGCTAGCGCAGAGGAATCAGCAGATGATTCATCTGCGCTAGCGGTGACGGAGCCCAAACGCTGCAGCCCGCGTCCGAGGCTCTGTCACTGAATGATGGCACGTCGCAAACGCATGCCGCTTTACGGCATGCGTCGCGATGCGCCCTCAAATGGGGGTGAATGGCAGCGTTAACGGACTGCGTTACACCGCGTTATACCGCGGTGTAACGCAGTCCGTCTAACGGACTGCCATAACGCAGTATGAACCCAGCCTAACCCTAACGCTAATTATAACCCTTACCCTAAGGCTGCTTTCACACTTCCAGCGGGCGCCTGTCGGCGCCCCCGGCATTTTGCCGCAGCGCCGCATCAGAAAACCTGATGCGCCGCCGGCGGCCGCATGCGGTTTTTTGCCGGATGGTTTCTGATGCCCGGAGACATCAGAAACCATCCGGCAAAAAAAAAAACGTTACATGCAGCGTTTTGTCCGGCCGCCGCAATGTACATTTGCGCCGCATCCGGACAAAACTGCATGCAACGCATTGACATGCGGCGCCATCCGGCGCTAATGCAAGTCAATGCAAAAAAACGCATGCGGCGCATCAGATTTTCTGATGCGGCGCTGCGGCTAAATGCCGGGGGCGCCGTCAGGCGCACACCGGATGTGTGAAACCAGCCTAATGCTAACCCTAACCCTAATTATAACCTTAACCCTAATTATAACCCTAACCCTAATTATAACCCTAACCCTAACAGAAAAATGAAAATAAATATAATTTCTACTTTTTATTATATGTCCCTAACTAAGGGGGTGATAAATGGGGGGGTTATGTACTGTTTTTTTTATTTTGATCACTGTGATAGTTTATCACAGTGATCAAAATGTACTTTTATGAGAATGAATGAAAAAAAATTTGAATCTGCCGCCAAGCAGATCGGCGGGCGCACTGCGCATGCGCCCGCCATTTTTGTTTTGCAGGGAGAAGAAGCCGGGATCCTGGGGCCTGCGGGAGGACGGAGGACACCGGTAAGTATACGGGGGGGCGATCGGGGGACCGGGGGACCTTCATCTTCTCCCCTCTGATGTGCGATCACATCAGAGGGGAGAGAAATCTTTTTTTTTTTTTTTTTTTTTTGCGATCGCGGCTATGCTTGCATAGCCGCGATCGCAACACCGGGATCGGTGAATACCGACCCGGAACATGTTCTCTGGGGTCTCGGCTACCCCCGGTAGCCGAGACCCCAGAGAATATTTGCACATCCCCCCACCAGCACAGCGGCACATAGCGGCGGGCGCACTGGGCATGCGCCCGCCATTGTCTTAACAGCGCCGGCACCGGGGGACACCGGAGGGCCCGGGGGCCACATGGATCTTATTGGGGGCCACATGGGGGTCCTGGGGACCCTTTTTCTCTGTCCTCTGATGTCCGATGACATCAGAGGACAGAGAAATTAAATGGCACAACTTTTTTTTTTTTTTGTTGCGGTCGCCGTTATAGGGTTAATAACGGCGATCGCAACATCGGTGTCGGTAAAAACCGACCCGATTCATGTTCTCTGGGGTCTCGGCTACCCCGGTAGCCGAGACCCGGAGAAAATGCGCCTCTGGGGGGCGCTATTCACTTTTTCCACAGCGCCGTTAATTAACGGCGCTGTGGTTTAAGTACCCTTAATGACCGCCGTTAAAAGGCGTATCGGCGGTCGTTAAGGGGTTAGAAAAAAAAGTCCTCCAAAATCTGGAAACAAACTGGACTCCTCTGTCAGACACTATGTTCTCAGGAATGCCGTGTAAACGAACCACGTGCTGAAGGAATAACGGCACCAATTCAGAGGAGGAAGGCAACTTAGGTAATGGCACAAGATGTATCATCTTGGAAAACCTATCACAAATCACCCAGATGGCGGTCATTCTCTGAGAAACAGGAAGGTCGGAAATGAAATCCATAGAGATATGGGTCCATGGTCTCTTGGGCACAGGCAATGGCATCAACAAACCACTAGAGGGAGAGCAAGGCTTGGAGCGAGAGCAAGTCCCGCAGGACTGCACAAATTCCCTGACATCACGAGACAAGGTAGGCCACCAAAAGGACCGACTAACCAAGTCTCTGGTACCAAAAATTCCGGGATGCCCAGCCAACGCGGAACAATGAATCTCAGACATCACACTCTTTTTCCACTGGTCCGGGACAAACAATTTTCCAACAGGGCAGCGCTCGGGCCTATCCTCCTGACACCCCTCCAGAGCAAGTCTCAAATTAGGTGAGATGGCGGAAAGAACTACACCCTCTTTCAAAATAACAGAAGGATCAGATAACTCAGGAGAGTCCGCAAGGAAGCTCCTCGAGAGGGCATCCGCCTTAACATTCTTAGTGCCAGGAAGAAAGGAAACCACAAAATTAAAACGTGTGAAAAACAAGGCCCACCTGGCCTGTCTAGGATTGAGTCGCTTGGCAGATTCCAGATAAACCAGATTCTTATGGTCAGTAAGGACCACCACCTGATGTTTGGCTCCCTCCAGCCAATGTCTCCACTCTTCAAAAGCCCACTTCATGGCCAATAACTCCCGATTACCCACGTCATAATTACGTTCAGTAGGAGAAAATTTTCGAGAGAAAAAGGCACAAGGGTTACTTTTAGAGGTCTCTGGATCTTTTTGGGACAAAACGGCACCTGCCCCAATTTCAGAGGCATCAACCTCCACCTGAAATGGCAGAGAAACATCAGGCTGCCGTAGAAAAGGAGCAGAAGTGAATCTCTGCTTAAGTTCCTGAAATGCAGAGACTGCCTCAGGAGGCCAATTCACCACATCAGAACCCTTTTTGGTCAAATCAGTTAATGGTTTAACAATAACCGAGAAATTACCAATAAATTTACGATAAAAATTGGCAAAACTCAAAAATCTTTGAAGAGCCTTTAATGAAGTAGGTTGGACCCAATCACAGATGGCCTGAACCTTGACCGGGTCCATTTCAATAACAGATGGGGACAAAATGAATCCCAGAAATGAGATCCTCTGTACGCCAAAAAGACACTTTGATCCCTTCACATACAGAGCATTCTCTCTCAAAATCTGGAATACAGTTCGAACAAGTTTCACATGAGAGTCCCAGTCATTAGAAAAAATCAAGATATCATCCAAATAAACAATCAGAAATTTATCCACAAAATCCCTGAAAATGTCATTCATGAAGGACTGGAAGACAGAAGGAGCATTAGTGAGCCCAAAGGGCATCACAAGGTACTCAAAATGCCCCTCCGGGGTATTGAATGCCGTCTTCCATTCATCCCCGTGCTTAATGCGAATAAGGTTATATGCCCCCCTGAGGTCAAGCTTGGTGAACCAAGTAGCGTTTTTCACCCTGGAAAACAGGTCAGAAATCAAGGGTAACGGGTATTGATATTTCACAGTAATATTGTTCAAAAGACGATAATCAATACACCGCCTTAATGAACCATCCTTTTTGGCCACAAAGAAAAAACCGGCACCTAAGGGTGAAGAGGATGGTCTGATATGACCCTTCTCCAATGACTCCTTGATATAAGACCGCATAGCGTCATGTTCAGGTACAGACAAGTTAAAAAGGCGACCTTTAGGGAATTTACTACCAGGCACTAATTCAATAGCGCAGTCATAGCTTCTATGGGGAGGCAAGGATGCAGATTTACTTTCGCTAAATACATCAGAAAAATCAATCAAAAAGTCAGGAACATCCTGAGCCTGGGGGAGGCAGAAAAAACAGGAGTGTTGGTATTAACACATTGGCAGCCCCAACTGGCTACAGACACATATTTCCAATCCAAAACAGGATTATGAGACTGTAACCAAGGAAACCCAGTACGATAATATCATGCAGATTATACAGAACCAAAAATTTGCAGCACTTTTGATGATCAGGTTCAACCCTCATTATCACCTGAGTAGAGAACTGAGGTTTATTCTCAGCCAAAGGGGTAGAATCGATCCCCAGTAGGGGAATAGACTTCTGTAGGGGTATCAAGGGAAACCCACAACGTTTAGCAAAATCATAATCCATCAGGTTAATAGCTGCTCCAGAATCAACGAAAGCCTGAGCAGAAAATGAGGACAGAGAGCATATCAGAGTGACAGTTAATAAAAACTTAGTCTGAACACTACCCAAGACAACTGAGCGTGCAAAACGTCTTCCCCGCTTAGGGCAGACTGAAATAGCATGAGAGGCATCACCACAGTAGAAACATAACCCATTGCGCTTTCGAAACTCATGACGCTGTGCCCCAGACACCACTCTATCACACTGCATGGATTCAGAAGCAGGTTCACAAGGTAACACTATTCCACGCATACTTCTCCGCTCACGCAAACGTCTGTCAATTTGAATCGCTAATGACATAGAATCATTGAGACCAGAGGGGACAGGGAAACCCACCATAACATCCTTTACATTATCCGACAGACCCTTCCGAAAAAGGGCCGCCAAAGCGTCGTCATTCCACTTGGTCAGGACTGCCCACCTACGGAATCTCTGACAGTATAACTCAGCGTCATCAAGCCCCTGATTTAATGCCAACAAGGCTTTTTCAGATTGATCAGTGACATTAGGCTCATCGTACAATAACCCCAAAGCCTGAATCCTAGGTTCCACAACAGGCAACCTAGCAAGATATGCAGCAATACTCTGAACCTCAGTGGCAAGCTGATCCACACGGCCAGACAACTGTGCAAACTCCATTGAGAGAAAAAATCCTCCCAGCACCCAGAGATACAGAGGGAAAAAAAAAATGCAACAAACAGAAAAATATCTCTGACAACTCTGACAACCGTTTTTTTCTTTCACAAATTTTTTCCCTTCTGTGAGTACCATACAATTTTAAATTTTGGGCCGGTGATACTGTTATGTTACGGTAGCTGAGGAGTGCAGGCAAAAAAGGCAATACACCAGAGCAGTTGGAATCTATGAGATTGCAGTACCCTGACTAACCACAACAACTAGAGGCAGCCGTGGAGCGTTCCTACGTTGGTCCTAGACGCCTCGTCACAGCCTGAGAAACTAACTACACCTAAAGATAGATATAGGAAAGCTATCTGCCCCGGAGCAGAACCCCAAAGATAATAGAAAGCACCCAAACATGTAATGGCGGTTAGACAAGAAGAAATACTGACACAGACAGAAAATAGTATGAGCAAACGTTGGGGCCCAAACTAACTAAATAGAAAAGGATAGGAAGGGTACTTACTGCAATCCCAGAAAACCCTGAAAAGCACCAACTCTACTAATTTCAAAAACACCTGAGATCACACGACCTCTACCACCTAAATTAGTTCTCTGGTGTAACAAAATCAAAACAGCAGCCACTGAAAAAACTGGAAAAAGCAAAAGTACAAACATCAGTGGCTGAACTAAACTGAGAGGGCAAAAGCCCCCGGAGGGGACCCTGAAGGCCCCCACAGAAGTGCAGGACAAAATGCAAAAATCAAGCACAAAAACAAAAAGAAGAAAATGTCTTATCTGTTAGCAGGAGATGCAGACATGACACAGCAGGCTAAAAGGGAAACAGGAATCAAGGATAGAGACCAGAACAATTGATCACCGGCAACCCTGATGGGAAGGTGACTCCCTTAAATAAGACCAGTCAGTAACACCTGATTCCCAATCCTCACAATCTTCACAATCTTCACTGGACAGACCAGCACCGCTTGTAACCACCAGAGGGAGCCTCTGCTCAGAACTCATCCCAAGCCCACTCACAACAGTATGGGTTGTGGTGGACCGCTTCTCTTAAATGGCTCACTTCGTTCCGCTATCTGGTCTCCCGTCTGCTCCAGAACTGGCCGCTCACTTCATTCAGCACATCTTCCGTCTACATGGATTTCCTCTCCACATCGTGTCCGACAGGGGCATCCAGTTCACTTCTAAGTTCTGGAGAGGACTCTGTAAAATGGTAAAAATTGAACTAGACTTTTCTTCAGCATATCATCCCCAGTCTAATGGGCAAGTGGAGAGGATCAATCAAATCCTGGCTGGACACCTGCGTCACTTCGTCAACGCTCATCATAATGACTGGGTAGAATTGCTGCCCTGGGCAGAATTCTCCTACAACAATCAAGTAAGTGAATCTTCTGCAAAGTCTCCCTTTCAGATAGTGTTTGGACTGCAACCTGGAATTCCTCTTCCTGTTTCGGGAGTATCTGATGTTCCGGCAGTCGATATCTTGTCTAAAAATTTCTCGGACATTTGGAGTGAGACCAGGTTGGCTTTGGAGAAAGCTTCCCAACGTATGAAGACGCATGCGGACAAAAGACGTTTGGAGGCTCCCATCTTTCGTCCAGGAGACAAGGTATGGCTCTCCTCCAAGTACATCCGTCTGAAGTTACCATCGTACAAATTGGGTCCTCTGTTATGTTACGGTAGCTGAGGAGTGCAGGCAAAAAAGGAAATACACCAGAGCAGTTGGAATCTATGAAATTGCAGTACCCTGACTAACCACCGCAACTAGAGGCAGCCGTGGAGCGTTCCTACGTTGGTCCTAGACGCCTCGTCACAGCCTGAGAAACTAACTACACCTAAAGATAGAAATAGGAAAGCTATCTGCCCCGGAGCAGAACCCCAAAGATAATAGAAAGCCCCCCAAACATGTAATGGCGGTTAGACAAGAGGAAATACTGACACAGAAAGAAAATAGTATGAGCAAACGCTGGGGCCCAAACTAACTAAATAGAAAAGGAAAGGAAGGGTACTTACTGCAATCTCAGAAAACCCTGAAAAACACCAACTCTACTAATTTCAAAATCACCTGAGATCACACAACCTCTACCACCTAAATTAGTTCTCTGGTGTAACAAAAACAGCAGCCACTGAAAAAACTGGAAAAAGCAAAAGTACAAAACACAGTGGCTGGACTAAACTGAGAGGGCAAAAGCCCCCGGAGGGGACCCAGAAGGCCCCCACAGAAGTGCAGGACCAAATGCAAAAATATAGCAAAAACACAAAATAAGAAATTGTCTTATCTGATAGCAGGAGATGCAGACACGACACAGCAGGCTGCAAGGGAAACTGGAAAGAAGGATTCAGACCAGAACAATTGATCACCGGCAACCCTGATGGGAAAATTACTCCCTTATGTAAGACCAATCAGTAACACCTGATTCCCAGTCCTCACAATCCTCACTAGTACCGCTTGTAACCACCAGAGGGAGCCTCTGCTCAGAACTCATCTCAAACCCATTCACAACAGTACCCCCCCTTGAGGAGGGGTCACCGAACCCTCATTTGAGCAACCAGGTCGGTCAGGATGAGTTCTATGATACGCACGGATAAGTCTCCTAGCATGGATGTCCGAAGCAAACACCCAAGAATTGTCTTCCTGACCATAACCTCTCCATTTAACCAAATACTGGAGTCTACGTCTAGAAAAACGAGAATCCAATATTTTCTCAACCACATACTCCAGATTGCCCTCAACCAAAACAGGGTCAGGAGGCACAGCAGCAGGAACCACTGGCTCAACAAACCTCTTCAACAAGGACTTGTGGAACACGTTATGGATCTTAAATGTCCCTGGAAGAAGCAAACGAAAAGAAACAGGATTAATAATCTCCATGATCTTATAAGGTCCAATGAACCTAGGCTTAAATTTAGGAGATGCTACTCTCATAGGAATATTCTTTGAGGACAACCAGACCAAGTCCCCCACTTTAAACCGAGGACCATCAGTCCTATGCCGGTTAGCAAACCGCTGGGCCTTCTCCTGAGAGAGGGACAACCTCTCCACTACCTGGTCCCAAATCTGCTGCATACGCTCAACAACAGAGTCAGCACCTGGACAGACAGAAGCCTCCGTCTGTCCTGAAGAAAATCGAGGGTGAAACCCAGAATTACAGAAAAACCGAGACATCAAAGTGGCAGAGCTAGCCCTATTATTAAGAGCAAACTCAGCCAAAGGCAAAAAAGAGACCCAGTCATCCTGATCAGCAGACACAAAGCATCTTAGATAAGTCTCCAATGTCTGGTTTGTTCTCTCAGTTTGACCATTGGTCTGAGGATGAAATGCCGAGGAGAAAGACAATTGAACACCCAGTTTAGAACAAAAAGTCCTCCAAAATCTGGAAACAAACTGGACTCCTCTGTCAGACACAATGTTCTCAGGAATGCCGTGTAAACGAACCACGTGCTGAAGGAACAACGGCACCAATTCAGAGGAGGAAGGCAACTTAGGTAATGGCACAAGATGTATCATTTTGGAAAACCTATCACAAATTACCCAGATGGTGGTCATTCTCTGAGAAACAGGAAGATCGGAAATGAAATCCATAGAGATATGGGTCCATGGTCTCTTGGGCACAGGCAATGGCATCAACAAACCACTAGAGCGAGAGCAAGGCTTGGAGCGAGAGCAAGTCCCGCAGGACTGCACAAATTCCCTGACATCGCGAGACAAGGTAGGCCACCAAAAGGACCGACTAACCAAGTCTCTGGTACCAAAAATTCCGGGATGCCCAGCCAATGCGGAACAATGAATCTCAGACATCACACTCTTTTTCCATTGGTCCGGGACAAACAATTTTCCAACAGGGCAGCGCTCGGGCCTATCCTCCTGACACCCCTCCAGAGCAAGTCTCAAATTGGGCGAGATGGCGGAAAGAACTACACCCTCCTTCAAAATAACAGAGGGATCAGATAGCTCAGGAGAGTCCGCAAGGAAACTCCTCGAGAGGGCATCCGCCTTAACATTCTTAGTGCCAGGAAGAAAGGAAACCACAAAATTAAAACGTGTGAAAAACAAGGCCCACCTGGCCTGTCTAGGATTGAGTCGCTTGGCAGATTCCAGATAGACCAGATTCTTATGGTCCGTAAGGACCACCACCTGATGTTTGGCTCCCTCCAGCCAATGTCTCCACTCTTCAAAAGCCCACTTCATGGCCAATAACTCCCGATTACCCACGTCATAATTACGTTCAGTAGGAGAAAATTTTCGAGAGAAAAAGGCACAAGGGTTACTTTTAGAGGTCTCTGGATCTTTTTGGGACAAAACGGCACCTGCCCCAATTTCAGAGGCATCAACCTCCACCTGAAATGGCAGAGAAACATCAGGCTGCCGTAGAACAGGAGCAGAAGTGAATCTCTGCTTAAGTTCCTGAAACGCAGAGACTGCCTCAGGAGGCCAATTCACCACATCAGAACCCTTTCTGGTCAAATCAGTTAATGGTTTAACAATAACAGAGAAATTACCAATAAATTTACGATAAAAATTGGCAAAACCCAAAAATCTCTGAAGAGCCTTTAATGAAGTAGGTTGGACCCAATCACAGATGGCCTGAACCTTGACCGGGTCCATTTCAATAACAGATGGGGACAAAATGAATCCCAGAAATGAGATCTTCTGTACGCCAAAAAGACACTTTGATCCCTTCACATACAGAGCATTCTCTCTCAAAATCTGGAATACAGTTCGAACATGTTTCACATGAGAGTCCCAGTCATTAGAAAAAATCAAGATATCATCCAAATAAACAATCAGAAACTTGTCCACAAAATCCCTGAAAATGTCATTCATGAAGGACTGGAAGACGGAAGGAGCATTAGTGAGCCCAAAGGGCATCACAAGGTACTCAAAATGCCCTTCAGGGGTGTTAAATGCCGTCTTCCATTCATCCCCGTGCTTAATGCGAATAAGGTTATACGCCCCCCTGAGGTCAAGCTTGGTAAACCAAGTAGCGTTTTTCACCCTGGAAAACAGGTCAGAAATCAAGGGTAACGGGTATTGATATTTCACAGTAATATTGTTCAAGAGACGATAATCAATACACGGCCTTAATGAACCATCTTTTTTGGCCACAAAGAAAAAACCAGCACCTAAGGGTGAAGAGGATGGTCTGATATGACCCTTCTCCAATGATTCCTTGATATAAGACCGCATAGCGTCATGTTCAGGTACAGACAAGTTAAAAAGGCGACCTTTAGGGAATTTACTACCTGGCACTAATTCAATAGCGCAGTCATAGCTCCTATGGGGAGGTAAGGATGCAGATTTACTTTCGCTAAACACATCAGAAAAATCAAACAAAAAGTCAGGAACATCCTCAGCCTGTGGGGAGGCAGAAAAAACAGGAGTGTTGGTATTAACACATTGGCAGCCCCAACTGGTTACAGACACAGATTTCCAATCCAAAACAGGATTATGAGACTGTAACCAAGGGAAACCCAGCACGATAATGTCATGCAGATTATATAGAACCAAAAATTTGCAGCACTCCTGGTGATCAGGTTCAACCCTCATTATCACCTGAGTAGAAAACTGGGGTTTATTCTCAGCCAAAGGGGTAGAATCGATCCCCAGTAGGGGAATAGACTTCTGTAGGGGTATCAAGGGAAACCCACAACGTTTAGCAAAATCATAATCCATCAGGTTAATAGCTGCTCCAGAATCAACGAAAGCCTGAGCAGAAAATGAGGACAGAGAGCATATCAGAGTGACAGTTAATAAAAACTTAGTCTGAACACTACCCAAGACAACTGAGCGTGCAAAATGTCTTCCCCGCTTAGGGCAGACTGAAATAGCATGAGAGGCATCACCACAGTAGAAACATAACCCATTGCGCTTTCGAAACTCATGACGCTGTGCCCCAGACACCACTCCATCACACTGCATGGGCTCAGCAGCTGGCTCACAAGGCAACACCACTCCACGCATACTTCTCCGCTCACACAAACGTCTGTCAATTTGAATCGCTAATGACATAGAATCATTGAGACCAGAGGGGACAGGGAATCCCACCATAACATCCTTTACATTATCCGACAGACCCTTCCGGAAAAGGGCCGCCAAAGCGTCGTCATTCCATTTGGTCAGGACTGCCCACCTACGGAATCTCTGACAGTATAACTCAGCGTCATCAAGCCCCTGATTTAATGCCAACAAGGCTTTTTCAGCTTGATCAGTGACATTAGGCTCATCGTACAATAACCCCAAAGCCTGAAAAAATGCATCAACATTACTCAAAACAGGATCCCCAGGTGTCAGGGAAAAAGCCCAATCCTGAGGATCGCCGCGCAGGAGAGAGATGATAATTTGAACCTGCTGCGCTGCGTTTCCTGAGGACTTAGATTTTAAGGCAAGAAACAATTTACAATTATTTTTGAAATTCTGAAACTTAGCTCGATCCCCTAAAAACAAATCTGGCATGGGGATCCTAGGTTCCACAACAGGCAACCTAGCAAGATATGCAGCAATACTCTGAACCTCAGTGGCAAGCTGATCCACACGGCCAGACAACTGTGCAAACTCCATTGGGAGAAAAGATCCTCCCCAGCACCCAGAGATACAGAGGGAGAAAAAAAAAAAAAATGCAACAAACAGAAAAATATCTCTGACAACTTTTCTTCCTTCAAAATATTTTTTCCCTTCTGTGAGTACCATACAATTTTTATGGCCGGTGATACTGTTATGTTACGGTAGCTGAGGAGTGCAGGCAAAAAAGGAAATACACCAGAGCAGTTGGAATCTATGAAATTGCAGTACCCTGACTAACCACCGCAACTAGAGGCAGCCGTGGAGCGTTCCTACGTTGGTCCTAGACGCCTCGTCACAGCCTGAGAAACTAACTACACCTAAAGATAGAAATAGGAAAGCTATCTGCCCCGGAGCAGAACCCCAAAGATAATAGAAAGCCCCCCAAACATGTAATGGCGGTTAGACAAGAGGAAATACTGACACAGAAAGAAAATAGTATGAGCAAACGCTGGGGCCCAAACTAACTAAATAGAAAAGGAAAGGAAGGGTACTTACTGCAATCTCAGAAAACCCTGAAAAACACCAACTCTACTAATTTCAAAATCACCTGAGATCACACAACCTCTACCACCTAAATTAGTTCTCTGGTGTAACAAAAACAGCAGCCACTGAAAAAACTGGAAAAAGCAAAAGTACAAAACACAGTGGCTGGACTAAACTGAGAGGGCAAAAGCCCCCGGAGGGGACCCAGAAGGCCCCCACAGAAGTGCAGGACCAAATGCAAAAATATAGCAAAAACACAAAATAAGAAATTGTCTTATCTGATAGCAGGAGATGCAGACACGACACAGCAGGCTACAAGGGAAACTGGAAAGAAGGATTCAGACCAGAACAATTGATCACCGGCAACCCTGATGGGAAAATTACTCCCTTATGTAAGACCAATCAGTAACACCTGATTCCCAGTCCTCACAATCCTCACTAGTACCGCTTGTAACCACCAGAGGGAGCCTCTGCTCAGAACTCATCTCAAACCCATTCACAACAGTCCTCGTTTCATTGGTCACTTTGAAGTCTTGAGACAAATCACCCGGTCTCTTACAAGCTGAAATTGCCTAATTCTCTACGTGTACCTACCTCCTTTCATGTTTCTCTCCTCAAACCAGTAGTGTTGAGTTCCTTCTTTAAGGACCCGGGTACCACTCCCGATCCGGTCTCTGAGAATGATGTTTTTGAGGTAAAACATATCTTGGCCTCTAAGAGAGTAAGAGGTAGGATCTATTACCTGGTGGACTGGAGGGGTTTTGGTCCTGAGGAGAGGTCTTGGGAGCCTGAGGAGAACATCCAGGCTCCTCTTCTTCTTAAAAGATTTCACGCAGGCTTGAAAAAGAGGGGGAGTAAAGAGGGGGATACTGTTACACCGGTCCCAGCACTGGCTCTGCACTCTGTTCGGCTCACTCACCCGTTCCTCTGCAACAGTCTGTGCGTGGGCTGGGGTCTCATGTCCCATCTGCTCCACGGCGTCCTGTGTCCTCCTCCACTTCCTGGCACGCTGCTGGCAGGCCTCCTGATAGACGGCTTAGGACGCGAGGCCGCGCCCACCGCCTCTCTTAAAGGGGCAGCGTGCATTTTTTGAAATAGCTAATTAACCAATGGCTGCACACTCAGTACTATATCTGGTCACTCCACCATTAGGGGAGTGCCGGAGCAACGTGTTCTATCATTGCTACATCCGGTTCTGTTCCTGATCTGTCTGCGCTGCGTTTGCAGTCTCTGTGCTTCGCTGATACTGTTTGTCTCCTCAGATCATTGCTAACCCGTATCTGGCTAACCCGGACAATCTCAGCTATTACTGGCGCAAGAGTCATCCCGTTCCGCCATCAGCCATCCGTACCCGTGGACCGTGACAAGGTCACTGAAGCCAGCCTGATACCATCTATTCTGGACCAGGACCTTACCCTTCTCTGTCGAGAACCCTCCACGGACTCTGTAAACACCTGTTAACCTTTTGGTCCCTCTGGACAGCTGCCACGTGTCTGGGGTCTAACTGGAGGTAGCACCTGTGTCCTCCGGGTATTCCATTCTGGTCCTGTTCGAGGGGCCTTACTACGGGTACCCGGGGCTCACTAGTTACGCCCCCTTCGAGCCCCCCGGACCGTGGTCTAGAGGTTCCACATTTAAAAATAAAAACGAATGTGAACTTCACCACCTCTGCCTCCGCTTCCATTCGTTACAGCCCCTGATATGCCTAAACAGCGGAAACCCCCCAATTCTAACTCCAACCCTAACCCCAACACACCCCTAACCGTAGTCCCAACCCTAACCACAAACCTAACCCTAACACACCCCTAACCCTAATCCTATCCCTAATCCTAACTTTAGCACCAACTCTAACCCTAACTTTAGCCGCAACCCTAACCCTAATGGGAAAATGGAAATAAATACATTTTTTTAATTTTATTATTTTTCCCTAACTACCGGGGTGATAAAGGGGGGTTTGATTTACTATTTATAGCGGGTTTTTATGATTGGCAGCTGTCACACGCTAAAAGACGCTTTTTATTGCAAAATATAGTTTTTGCATCACCACATTTTGAGAGCTATAATTTTTGCATATTTTGGCCCACAGAGTCATGTGAGGTCTTTTTTTTTGCGGTATGAGTTGACGTTTTTATTGGTACCAATTTTGAGCACGTGACATTTTTTGATCGCTTTTTATTTCGATTTTTGGGAGGTTAGAATGAACAAAAATCAGCAATTCATGAATTTCTTTTGGGGGAGGCGTTTATACTGTTCCGCGTGTGGTAAAATTGATAAAGCAGTTTTATTCTTCGGGTCAGTACGATTACGGCGATACCTCATTTATATCTTTTTTTTATGTTTTGGTGCTTTTATAGAATAAAAACAATTTTATATAAAAAATTATTATTTTTGCATCGCTTTATTCTGCGAGCTATAACTTTTTCATTTTTTCGCTGATGATGCTGTATTGTGGCTCATTTTTTGCGGGACAAGATGACGTTTTCAGTGGTACCATGTTTATTTATATCGGTCTTTTCGATCGCGTGTTATTCCACTTTTTGTTCGGCGGTATGATGATAAAGCATTGATTTTTTTGCTTTGTTTTTTTTTTTAAGGGGTTCACTAAAGGGGTTAACTAGTGGGACAGTTTTATAGGGGAGGTCGTTACGGACGCGGCTATACCAAATATGTGTACTTTTATTGTTTTGGTTTTTTTATTTACAGGAATAAATGAATTTATTGGGGAATTTTTTTTTTTTTTGGAATTTTGTTTTACACTTTTTATTTTTTTAACTTTTATACTTTGTCCCAGGGTGGGACATCACTATGTAGGGTGAGATCGCTGGTGTGACAGTGTGCACAGCACTCTGTCACACCAGCGATCGCTCTGGCAGTGCTGCAGGCTTCTCAGTGCCTGCTCGCAGCAGGCACTGAGTAAGCCGCCTCCCTGCAGGACCCGACGGCCATCTTGGATCCGGATCCTTGGAGGAAGGAAGGCCTCAGAACAGCGCGATCACATCGCGCTGTTCTGAGGGTCTCAGGGGAGCGTGCAGGGAGCCCCCTCCCTGCGCAATGCTCCCCTGTGCCCCTGGTACACCGCAATCTTGTTTGATCGCGGTGTGCCAGAGGTTAATGTGCCAGGAGCGGTCACGGACCGCTCCTGACACACAGTCCCGGGTGTCAGCTGTGATAATCAGCTGACACCCGGCGGCGATTAGCTGCGCTCCCCCGGGAGCGCAGCTGATCGCCCTGGATGTACTATTCCGTCTATGGGAATGAGGTCCAGGGTCACATGGACGGAATATTACGTCCAATGGAATAAAGGGGTTAAAACATATCAAATGTTTAGAAATTCTACTGTGCCTAATAATTTGGAACAGTGCATTTTGAGTTTTATTCATTTTGGAGATTATACTGTTATCATTGGGCGGTTTCTTCAATAAAATTCGATGTATACTCTAACGAGTGATGACTTTTATTAGACTGACTGTCATTTGCACCAAGCACTTAGGAAAATCAGAGAAAAATATCATTTGCATAATAATCTGGAACATGGTGTACATGTGTCTCAATGACATGTATATATACAGTGTATATATATATGTAACGGGTCTGGGAGGCGGAACCTCTGAGCTGCTATACAAGGGGGCGGTCCTTGTAAGGGAGCGGGTGGCGACCAGGATAGACGGGCAGGCAGTCACAGCCGGTAACCGGGGCAGTCTCTGGAAGAACGGGCAGGAGGTCACGGCAAGTGACTGGGGCAGTTTCTGGGTATAGGTAGGTACGACCTGTAGGCAGCAGGCAGAAGGTAGATGTGTGCTTCCCAGGTGAGTAAGCGAGAGTCTCTGGAATAGCAGGTGGTCACAGCACGTGACGGCAGAGCCTCCCGGTAGGCTAGCAGGCAGGTAACAGGTGAGCGCTCCCAGGTGAGCGAGCAGGCTGGTCCATAGACAGACTGGTAGGTGATGGTGGGCAGACTGTCGGACGGCGGAGCCTCCAGGTAGGCTAGCAGGCAGGTAACAGGTGAGCGCTCCCAGGTGAGCGGGCAAGCTGGTCCATAGACAGACTGTCAGGAGTTGGAAAGCAGACCGTCGGACCTCAGGCTAGCAAGCAGGTAAGCGGAATATCAGGCAGGAACAGACAGCGAACTGTCAGGAATCTGGCAGGTAACTGGCAACGGAACCTGAGGGCTGAAGCAGAGTAGTGAACAGTGCAACAACATTGCTCGGGAACCTCCATTTTGGAGGAAGTGCCTTATATATGGTGAAGTCCTCCGGCCATTGGCCGGGGACTCCTTAGGACGGCGCGCGCGGCCCCTTTAAGAGGGAGGGAGCGCGCGCGCGTCCTAAGCACAGTGGCCGGGAAGGAGCGCGCGCTGCCAGCAGAGCAGGAGGAGGACGCCGGGCTCGGAGCAGAGGGGTGAGGGGAACAGCGTCCCTGCCTAGCAGAGGGCAGGGATGCCGGCGCTACAGTACCCCCCCCTTTAGGCCCCCCCTTTTTTAGGCCAGAGAGAAATTTAGCTAGGATGAGAGGGGCATGGATGTTCTCCCGAGGCTCCCACGTTCTCTCTTCAGGACCAAACCCCTTCCAATCTACTAGAAAATAGGTCCTCCCTCTTACCCTTTTGGTGGCCAGAATGTTCTCTACCTCAAATTCGTTTTCAGCTGAAACCGGAGCAGGAGGCGTACCTGTCGACTTGGAAAAAGAGTTAAGTACCACCGGTTTGAGGAGAGATACATGGAAGGAGTTAGGGATCTGCAAGTTGGCCGGGAGTTTCAATTTATAGGCCACCGGGTTGATCTGACTGATGACCTCCAGAGGACCGATGAACCGAGGCCCTAACTTATAGGAAGGAATCTTGAGCCGAACATACTTGGACGAGAGCCAGACCTTATCCCCAGGACAGAATTGAGGAGGATCCAGACGTTTTTTGTCAGCATGTCTTTTCATACGCTCGGATGACAGAAGGAGTGCGGACCGGGTACTCTCCCATATGGAGGAAAATTTGTTAACAAGAGATTCCGCAGCCGGATTGTCCACTGAGGTGGAGACGGGAAATGGGATCCGAGGATGCTGACCGAAGACTACAAAAAACGGGGATTTGGAGGAAGATTCGCTCTCGTGATTGTTGTAAGAAAATTCGGCCCATGGCAGGAGATCCACCCAGTCAGAATGGTGGGCATTAACGAAGTGCCGGAGGTAACTGGTCAGGATCTGATTGATCCGCTCCACCTGACCATTGGACTGTGGGTGGTAAGCGGAGGAGAAGTCCAGGGTGACGTCTAGCAATTTACAAGTGGCTCTCCAGAAACGTGAGGTGAACTGTACCCCACGATCCGACACGATGTGACGGGGCAGGCCATGAAGACGGAAGATGTGGCGGATAAAGTCTTTAGCCAGGTCGGGTGTGGACGGGAGGCCTGGCAGGGGAATAAAGTGAGCCATCTTGGAAAAGCGGTCAGCGACCACCCAAATGACCGTACAACCGGCAGAGACGGGGAGGTCAGTTATGAAGTCCATGGCTATATGCTGCCAGGGGGCAGCGGGTACAGGAAGCGGAAGGAGGTGACCGGCAGGCTGGTGTCTCGGAACTTTGTTGCGGGCACAGGAGGTACAGGCAGAAACAAAGTCTATTACGTCCTTGTGCAGGGTGGGCCACCAGTAATGCCGGGTAATAAGCTGGAGGGTCTTTTTCTGACCGGCGTGGCCAGCTAGTTTAGACGAATGACCCCAGAGTAGGATCCTCTCCCGATCGGGTACCGATACGAACGTCTTACCGGGAGGGAGACGATTTAGGCTCACGGGAGCCACCTGCATTACTCTGGCGGGATCGATGATATGTTTAGGTTCCTCCTCGAGATCCGACACCAGGAAGGATCGGGACAAGGCGTCCGCCTTGATGTTCTTGTCAGCCGGGCGAAAATGTAGAACAAAATCAAAGCGAGCAAAAAACAAGGACCACCGGGCTTGGTGCGGGTTAAGTCTCTGGGCATGCTGGAGGTAAGCCAAGTTTTTGTGGTCAGTGTAATAATTACCGGATGAAGAGCCCCCTCGAGTAGGTAACGCCACTCCTCCAATGCCAGCTTGATGGCCAATAACTCTCGGTCTCCTATGGAATAATTGCGCTCAGAAGAGGAGAAGAGTTTGGAGAAGAAGCCGCAAGTTACCATCCTCCCGGAAGATGATTTTTGAGCAAGTACCGCTCCGGCTCCAGAGGAGGAAGCGTCAACCTCCAGGAAGAACTGCTTGTTGCCGTCCGGGCGATGCAGCACCGAGGCGGAAGAGAAGGCCTGTTTTAAGGAAAGAAAGGCCTCCTCTGCTTCGGGCGTCCACTCTTTGGGGTTAGTGCCCTTTCGGGTGAGCGCGGAAATTGGGGCAGTCCGGGAAGAGAAGTGCGGTATGAAGAGGCGGTAGTAGTTGGCGAAGCCCAGGAACCGCTGAATGGCCTTCAATCCCTCCGGTCGGGGCCATTTCTCGATGGCAGACAGTTTCTCTGGATCCATTCGTAGGCCGGTCTGAGAAATAATGTAGCCAAAAACGGAAGCGAGGTCTGCTCAAAGAGGCACTTCTCATATTTAGCGAAGAGGTGATTCTGTCTGAGCCTGAGCAGAACCTGACGAACGTCCCTCCGGTGAGTCTGGAGATCCGGAGAGAAGACCAAGATGTCGTCCAGGTACACCACTACGCAGGAGTAGAGAAGGTCCCGGAAGATGTCATTGACCAACTCCTGAAAGATGGCAGGAGCATTACAGAGACCAAAGGGCATTACTAGATATTCATAGTGGCCGTCCCGGGTGTTGAATGCAGTCTTCCATTCATCCCCTTGACGGATACGGACCAGGTTGTACGCCCCACGGAGGTCCAGTTTGATGAAGATTCTAGCCCCCCTCAAACGATCAAATAATTCTGGAATGAGCGGAAGGGGGTACTTATTCTTCACTGTGATCTGGTTGAGGCCTTTATAGTCTATACAGGGACGGAGAGCCGTCCTTCTTTTTTACGAAAAAGAAGCCTGCTCCCGCCGGGGAGGTAGATTTCCGGATGAATCCCCTGGCCAAATTCTCCTCGATATATTCGGACATCGACCGGGTCTCAGCAGCGGACAATGGGTAAATACGCCCACGGGGAGGCGTAGTACCGGGTAACAGGTCGATAGGACAGTCGTATGGTCTGTGAGGGGGTAATGTCTCTGCCTCCTTTTTATTAAAGACATCAGCAAATGACCAATAGGGAATCGGAAGTCCAGGTAGATTAGTTGGGGTAGGAGAAGGACGGATGGGATGAACAGGAACCAAACACGTCTTATGACAATCTTGTCCCAGCGAAGGACCTCTCCGGTCTGCCAGTCGAGCACGGGTGCATGTCTCTGGAGCCAAGGTAGACCTAGTAAGAGGGCGTGAGAGAGTCCAGACAGAACATGAAAAGAGATGCTCTCAGAATGCAACATTCCCACCTGCAGAGTTATGGATTCGGTGATGAGTTGGATGGGACGTGGTAAGAGACCCCCATCCACAGCAGCGACAGATAATGGTACAGCCAGAAGTTTGGTGGGAATGCGGTATTTTTCTACCAGGGACTGTGAAATAAGATTCCCGGCTGCTCCAGAGTCAAGTTGGGCTAGTTCGAAATAACGATTCTCCCCGCAGAGAATTGAGACTGACAGCAGCAGAGATGGAGAGGATTTATCCTTGTCTAGGTCGACCTCTCTGAGCGAACCTAGACACATGCGTTTCCCGACCTCTCCGGGCAGGTACGGATCCGGTGCTCCTTACTGCCACAGTAGAAGCAACTCCCCTGGCACGGCGTAAGTCCTGACGGGTTTTGACCATTTTGGTCTGGTCGACCTGCATAGGCTCAGGAGAGTGTACTTGGGGAGAAAAGGAGGGAGTGACGGGTTTCAGAAAAGTAGGAGCTAGACGTGGAAACCTCCTCTCACGGGTGACCTCTTTGCCACGCTCCTGGAACCGTAGGTCAATCCGGGTGGCAAGAGTTATTAGGTCATCGAGAGTGGTAGGAATGTCCCGACCGGCGAGTTCATCTTTAATACGACCGGACAGACCCTCCCAGAAGACAGAAACCAGAGCGTCATTATCCCAGGCCAGCTCCGAGGCAAGGGTACGGAACCGTATGGCATATTGGCCCACGTGTGAAACTTCCCTGACGGAGGCGTAGTAGAGAAGATGCGGATGAGGTCTTCCGTCCGGGTTCGTCGAAGACCTTCCGGAAAGCCGAAAGAAAGGCAGGCAGGTCGGACACCAGGGGGTCTCCTCTCTCCCAAAGAGGATTTAGCCAGGCCAGGGCCTCCCCGGTGAGATGGGACATGATGAAGGCAATTTTGGCCCGGTCGGAGTTAAACTGGTGGGACAGGAGTTCAAAGTGCAGGGTGCACTGATTAATGAAGCCCCGAGCCTGAGCGGGGTCGCCTCCGAAGCGAGGAGGTGCAGAAAGCCGGGGTCCGGGACAGGAAACCATGGAATTGGTGGACAGCGAAGCTGCCGGACTGCGGGTCATGGCACAAGCGGTGGTTGCTGGTGGAGCAGTCAGAGTGTCCAGGCGAGAATTAACATTCCGCAGGTGACCCAGGATGGACTCCTGTTGGGACCTCTGACGGGACAGTTCATGACACAGGTCCGAGAGTGAGGGAGCTTGGGTGCCACCGGGTTCCATGGCCCGAGCAAACTGTAACGGGTCTGGGAGGCGGAACCTCTGAGCTGCTATACAAGGGGGCGGTCCTTGTAAGGGAGCGGGTGGCGACCAGGATAGACGGGCAGGCAGTCACAGCCGGTAACCGGGGCAGTCTCTGGAAGAACGGGCAGGAGGTCACGGCAAGTGACCGGGGCAGTTTCTGGGTATAGGTAGGTACGACCTGTGATAGCTGAGCCTCCCGGTAGGCTAGCAGGCAGAAGGTAGATGTGTGCTTCCCAGGTGAGTAAGCGAGAGTCTCTGGAATAGCAGGTGGTCACAGCACGTGACGGCAGAGCCTCCCGGTAGGCTAGCAGGCAGGTAACAGGTGAGCGCTCCCAGGTGAGCGAGCAGGCTGGTCCATAGACAGACTGGTAGGTGATGGTGGGCAGACTGTCGGACGGCGGAGCCTCCAGGTAGGCTAGCAGGCAGGTAACAGGTGAGCGCTCCCAGGTGAGCGGGCAAGCTGGTCCATAGACAGACTGTCAGGAGTTGGAAAGCAGACCGTCGGATGTTGTGAATAGGCTGGAAATGAGTTCTGAGCAGAAGCTCCCTCTGGTGGTTACAAACGGTACTGGACTGTCCAGTGAAGATTGTGAGGATTGGGAATCAGGTGTTACTGACTGGTCTTATATAAGGGAGTCACCTTCCCATCAGGGTTGCCGGTGATCAATTGTTCTGGTCTCAATCCTTGATTCCTGTTTCCTTGGTAGCCTGCTGTGTCGTGTCTGAATCTCCTGCTAACAGATAAGACATTTTCTTCTTTTTGTTTTTGAGCTTGATTTTTGCATTTTGTCCTGCACTTCTGTGGGGGCCTTCAGGGTCCCCTCTGGGGGCTTTTGCCTCTCAGTTCAGTTCAGCCACTGATGTTTGTACATTTGCTTTTTCCAGTTTTTTCAGTGGCTGCTGTTTTGTTTTTGGTTACACCAGAGAACTAATTTAGGTGGTAGAGGTCGTGTGATCTCAGGTGTTTTTGAAATTAGTAGAGTTGGTGCTTTTCAGGGTTTTTTGGGATTGCAGTAAGTGCCCTTCCTATCCTTTTCTATTTAGTAAGTTTGGGCCCCAACGTTTGCTCATACTATTTTCTGTCTGTGTCTGTATTTCTTCTTGTCTAACCGCCATTACGTGTTTGGGGGCTTTCTATGTTCTTTGGGGATCTGCCCCAGGGCAGATAGCTTTCCTCTTTCTATCTTTAGGTGTAGTTAGTTTCTCAGGCTGTGACGAGGCGTCTAGGACCAACGTAGGAACGCTCCACGGCTGCCTCTAGTTGTGGTGGTTAGTCAGGGTACTGCAATCTCATAGTTTCCAACTGCTCTGGTGTATTTCCTTTTTTGCCTGCTCTCCTCAGCTACCAAATCATAACAGTATCACCGGCCTAAACTGAAAATTATATGGTACTCACAGAAGGGAAAAATATTGTGAAAGAAAAAAGTTGTCAGAGTTGTCAGAGATTTTTTTTTTCTGTTTGTTGCATTTTTTTTTTTCCCTCTGTATCTCTGGGTGCTGAGGAGGATTTTTTTTTTTCTCTCTCAATGGAGTTTGCGCAGTTGTCTGGCCGTGTGGATCAGCTTGCCACTGAAGTTCGGAGTATTGCTACCTATCTTGCTAGGTTGCCTGTTGTGGAACCTAGGATTCCCATGCCAGATTTGTTTTTGGGGGATCGAGCTAAGTTTCTGAATTTCAAAAATAACTGTAAATTGTTTTTTGCCTTAAAATCTAAGTCCTCAGGGAACGCAGCGCAGCAGGTTCAAATTGTCATCTCTCTCCTGCGCGGCGAACCTCAGGATTGGGCTTTTTCCCTGACACCTGGGGATCCTGTTTTGAGTGATCTTGATGCGTTTTTTCAGGCTTTGGGGTTATTGTATGATGAGTCTAATGTCACTGATCAAGCTGAAAAAACTTTGTTGACATTAAGTCAGGGGCTTGAGGACGCTGAGTTATACTGTCAGAGACTCCGTAGGTGGGCAGTCCTGACCAAATGGAATGACGACGCTTTGGCAGCTCTTTTTCGGAAGGGACTGTCAGATAATGTAAAGGATGTTATGGTGGGATACCCTGTTCCTCTGGTCTCAATGATTCTATGTCATTAGCGATTCAAATTGACAGACGTTTGCGTGAGCGGAAAGGTATGCGTGGAATAATGTTGCCTTGTGAACCTGCTTCTGAATCCATGCAGTGTGATAGAGTGGTTTCTGGGGCACAGCGTCATGAATTTCGAAAGCGAAATGGGTTATGTTTCTACTGTGGTGATGCCTCTCATGCTATTTCTGTCTGCCCTAAGCGGGGAAGACGTTTTGCTCGCTCAGTTGTCTTGGGTAGTGTTCAGACTAAGTTTTTGTTAACTGTTACCCTGATATGCTCTCTGTCCTCATTTTCTGCTCAGGCTTTTGTTGATTCTGGAGCAGCTATTACCTGATGGATTTTGATTTTGCTAAACGTTGTGGGTTTCCCTTGATAACCCTACGGAAGTCTATTCCCCTACTGGGGATCGATTATACCCTTTGGCTGAGAATAAACCTCAGTTCTCTACTCAGGTGATAATGAGGGTAGAACCTGATCATCAGGAGAGTTGCAAATTTTTGGTTCTGTATAATCTGCATGACATTATCGTACTGGGTTTCCCTTGGTTACAGTCTCATAATCCTGTTTTGGATTGGAAATCTGTGTCTGTTACCAGTTGGGGCTGTCAATGTGTTAATACCAACACTCCTGTTTTTTCTGCCTCCCCCAGGCTCAGGATGTTCCTGACTTTTTGATTGATTTTTCTGATGTGTTTAGCGAAAGTAAATCTGCATCCTTACCTCCCCATAGGAGCTATGACTGCGCTATTGAATTAGTGCCTGGTAGTAAATTCCCTAAAGGTCGCCTTTTTAACTTGTCTGTACCTGAACATGACACTATGCGGTCTTATATCAAGGAGTCATTGGAGAAGGGTCATATCAGACCATCCTCTTCACCCTTAGGTGCCGGTTTTTTCTTTGTGGCCAAAAAGGATGGTTCCTTAAGGCCGTGTATTGATTATCGTCTCTTGAACAATATTACTGTGAAATATCAATATCCGTTACCCTTGATCTCTGATCTGTTTTCCAGGGTGAAAAACGCTACTTGGTTTACCAAGCTTGACCTCAGGGGGGCATATAACCTTATTCGCATTAAGCACGGGGATGAATGGAAGATGGCATTTAATACCCTGAAGGGCATTTTGAGTACCTTGTGATGCCCTTTGGGCTCACTAATGCTCCTTCTGTCTTCCAGTCCTACATGAATGACATTTTCAGGGATTTTGTGGATAAATTTCTGATTGTTTATTTGGATGATATCTTGATTTTTTCCAATGACTGGGACTCTCATGTAAAACATGTTCGGACTGTGTTCCAGATTTTGAGAGAGAATGCTCTGTATGTGAAGGGATCAAAGTGTCTTTTTGGCGTTCAGAGGATCTCATTTCTGGGTTTCATTTTGTCCCCATCTGTTATTGAAATGGACCCGGTCAAAGTTCAGGCTATCTGTGATTGGGTCCAACCTACTTCATTAAAGGCTCTTCAAAGATTCTTGGGTTTTGCCAATTTTTATCGTAAATTTATTGGTAATTTCTCTGTTATTGTTAAACCATTAACTGATTTGACCAAGAAGGGTTCTGATGTGATGAATTGGCCTCCTGAGGCAGTCTCTGCATTTCAGGAACTTAAGCAGAGATTCACTTCTGCTCCTGTTCTACGGCAGCCTGATGTTTCTCTACCATTTCAGGTGGAGGTTGATGCCTCTGAAATTGGGGCAGGTGCCGTTTTGTCCCAAAGAGATCCAGAGACCTCTAAAAGTAACCCTTGTGCCTTTTTCTCTCGAAAATTTTCTCCCACTGAACGTAATTATGACGTGGGTAATCGGGAGTTATTAGCCATGAAGTGGGCTTTTGAAGAGTGGAGACATTGGCTGGAGGGAGCCAAACATCAGGTGGTGGTCCTTACTGACCATAAGAATCTAGTTTATCTGGAATCTGCCAAGCGACTTAATCCTAGACAGGCCAGGTGGGCCTTGTTTTTCACACGTTTTAATTTTGTGGTTTCATTTCTTCCTGGCACAAAAAATGTTAAGGCGGATGCCCTCTCGAGGAGTTTCCTGGCGGACTCTCCTGAGTTATCTGATCCTTCTGTTATTTTGAAAGAGGGTGTAGTTCTTTCCGCCATCTCGCCCAATTTGAGATTGGCTCTGGAGGGGTGCCAGGAGGATAAGCCCGAGCGCTGCCCTGTTGGGAAATTGTTTGTCCCGGACCAGTGGAAAAAGAGTGTAATGTCTGAGATTCATTGTTCCGCGTTGGCCGGTCATCCCGGAATTTTTGGTACCAGGGACTTGGTTGGTCGGTCCTTTTGGTGGCCTACCTTGTCTCGTGATGTCAGGGAGTTTGTGCAGTCCTGCGGGACTTGCTCTCGCTCCAAGCCTTGCTCTCGTTCTAGTGGTTTGTTGATGCCATTACCTGTGCCCAAGAGACCATGGACCCATATCTCTATGGATTTCATTTCCGACCTCCCTGTTTCTCAGAGAATGACCGTCATCTGGGTGATTTGCGATAGGTTTTCCAAGATGATACATCTTGTGCCATTACCTAAGTTGCCTTCCTCCTCTGAATTGGTGCCTTTGTTCCTTCAGCACGTGGTTCGTTTACACGGCATTCCTGAGAACATTGTGTCTGACAGAGGAGTCCAGTTTGTTTCCAGATTTTGGAGGACCTTTTGTTCTAAAATTGGTGTTCAATTGTCTTTCTCCTCGGCGTTTCATCCTCAGACCAATGGTCAAACTGAGAGAACAAACCAGACATTGGAGACTTATCTAAGATGCTTTGTGTCTGCCGATCAGGATGACTGGGTCTCTTTTTTGCCTTTGGCTGAGTTTGCTCTTAATAATAGGGCTAGCTCTGCCACTTTGATGTCTCCATTTTTCTGTAATTCTGGGTTTCACCCTCGATTTTCTTCTGGACAGACGGAGGCTTCTCCAAACAGGAAGACAGCGCTCCATCCAGGTGATATTGTAGAAAAGCTTTATTCAGGCCATCACAAAAACAACGTTTCGACTAAAGCGGTCTTTTTCAGTGACGGAGGCTTCTGTCTGCCCAGGTGTTGACTCTGTTGTGGAGCGTATGCAACAGATTTGGGACCAGGTAGTGGAGAGGTTGTCCCTCTCTCAGGAGAGGGCCAGCGGTTTGCTAACCGGCATAGGACTGATGGTCCTCGGTTTAAAGTGGGGGACTTGGTCTGGTTGTCCTCAAGAAATATTCCTATGAGAGTGGCATCTCCTAAATTTAAGCCTAGGTTCATTGGACCTTATAAGATCATGGAGATTCTTAACCCTGTTTCTTTTCGTTTGCTTCTTCCAGGGACATTTAAGATCCATAACGTGTTCCACAAGTCCTTGTTGAAGAGGTTTGTTGAGCCAGTGGTTCCTACTACTGTGCCTCCTGACCCTGTTTTGGTTGAGGGCAATCTGGAGTATGTGGTTGAGAAAATATTGAATTCTCGTTTTTCTAGACGGAAACTCCAGTATTTGGTTAAATGGAGAGGTTATGGTCAGGAAGACAATTCTTGGGTGTTTGCTTCGGACATCCATGCTAGGAGACTCATCCGTGCTTATCATAGAACTCATCCTGACCGACCTGGTTGCTCAAATGAGGGTTCGGTGACCCCTCCTCAAGGGGGGGGTACTGTTGTGAATAGGCTGGAAATGAGTTCTGAGCAGAAGCTCCCTCTGGTGGTTACAAATGGTACTGGACTGTCCAGTGAAGATTGTGAGGATTGGGAATCAGGTGTTACTGACTGGTCTTATATAAGGGAGTCACCTTCCCATCAGGGTTGCCGGTGATCAATTGTTCTGGTCTCAATCCTTGATTCCTGTTTCCTTGGTAGCCTGCTGTGTCGTGTCTGAATCTCCTGCTAACAGATAAGACATTTTCTTCTTTTTGTTTTTGTGCTTGATTTTTGCATTTTGTCCTGCACTTCTGTGGGGGCCTTCAGGGTCCCCTCTGGGGGCTTTTGCCTCTCAGGTCAGTTCTGCCACTGATGTTTGTACATTTGCTTTTTCCAGTTTTTTCAGTGGCTGCTGTTTTGTTTTTGGTTACACCAGAGAACTAATTTGGGTGGTAGAGGTCGTGTGATCTCAGGTGTTTTTGAAATTAGTAGAGTTGGTGCTTTTCAGGGTTTTTTGGGATTGCAGTAAGTGCCCTTCCTATCCTTTTCTATTTAGTAAGTTTGGGCCCCAACGTTTGCTGATACTATTTTCTGTCTGTGTCTGTATTTCTTCTTGTCTAACCGCCATTACGTGTTTTTTTGGGCTTTCTATGTTCTTTGGGGATCTGCTCCGGGGCAGATAGCTTTCCTCTTTCTATCTTTAGGTGTAGTTAGTTTCTCAGGCTGTGACGAGGCGTCTAGGACCAACGTAGGAACGCTCCACGGCTGCCTCTAGTTGTGGTGGTTAGTCAGGGTACTGCAATCTCATAGTTTCCAACTGCTCTGGTGTATTTCCTTTTTTGCCTGCTCTCCTCAGCTACCAAATCATAACAGTCGGACCTCAGGCTAGCAAGCAGGTAAGCGGAATATCAGGCAGGAACAGACAGCGAACTGTCAGGAATCTGGCAGGTAACTGGCAACGGAACCTGAGGGCTGAAGCAGAGTAGTGAACAGTGCAACAACATTGCTCGGGCACCTCCATTTTGGAGGAAGTGCCTTATATATGGTGAAGTCCTCCGGCCATTGGCCGGGGACTCCTAAGGATGGCGCGCGCGGCCCCTTTAAGAGGGAGGGAGCGCGCGCGCGCCCTAAGCACAGTGGCCGGGAAGGAGTGCGCGCTGCCAGCAGAGCGGGAGGAGGATGCCGGGCTCGGAGCAGAGGGGTGAGGGGAACAGCGTCCCTGCCTAGCAGAGGGCAGGGACGCCAGCGCTACAATATATATATATATATATATATATGTATATACAGTATAGACCAAAAGTTTGGACACACCTTCTCATTCAAAGGTTTTTCTGCATTTTAATGACTATGAAAATTGTAGAATCACACTGAAGGCATCAAAACTATGAATTAACACATGTGGAATTATACATTACACTTTACAAAAAAGTGTGAAACAACTGAAAATATGTCTTATATTCTAGGTTCTTCAAAGTAGCCACCTTTTGCTTTGATTACTGCTTTCTACGCAGAAAAGGTGAACGGCTGGACTCTACATGCCTAGTTCCCACCGTGAAGCATGGAGGAGGTGGTGTGATGGTGTGGGGGTGCTTTGCTGGTGACACTGTTGGGGATTTATTCAAAATTGAAGCCGTGAGCGTTCCAGCTCACCCCAAACCATCTCGATTGGGTTCAGGTTTGGTGACTGTGGAGGCCAGGTCATCTGGCGTAGCACCCCAACACTCTCCTTCTTGGTCAAATAGCCCTTACACAGCCTGGAGGTGTGTTTGGGGTCATTGTCCTGTTGAAAAATAAATGATGGTCCAACTAAATGCAAACCGGATGGAATAGCATGCCGCTGCAAGATGGTGTAGTAGCCATGCTGGTTCACTATGCCTTCAATTTTGAATAAATCCCCAACAGTGTCACCAGCAAAGCACCCCCACACCATCACACCACCTCCTCCATGCTTCACGGTGGGAACCAGGCATGTAGAATCCATCCGTTCACTTTTTCTGCACGAAAAGCAGTAATCAAAGCAAAAGGTGGCTATTTGAAGAACCTAGAATATAAGACATATTTTCAGTTGTTTCACACTTTTTTGTAAAGTGTAATGTATAATTCCACATGTGTTAATTCATAGTTTTGATGCCTTCAGTGTGATTCTACAGTTTTCATAGTCATGAAAATACAGAAAAATCATTGAATGAGAAGGTGTGTCCAAACTTTTGGTCTGTACTGTATATATATATATATATATATATATATATATATATATATACATATATATACACACACCATGCTCCAAATTATTATGCAAATGATATTTTTCTCTGATTTTCCTAAGTGGTCGGTGCAAATGACAGTCAGTCTAATAAAAGTCATCACCCGTCAGAATAGCCTCCCAGAGCTGCGGTTTTGATGTGAACTGCATCCCACCCTCATAGATATTTTGCTTGATGATACTCAAAAGGTTCTCTATAGGGTTGAGGTCAGGGGAAGATGGTGGCCACACCATGAGTTTATCTCCTTTTATGCCCATAGCAGCCAATGACTCAGAGGTATTCTTTGCAGCATGAGATGGTGCATTGTCATGCATGAAGATGATTTTGCTCCTGAAGGAACATTTCTGCTTTTTATACCATGGAAGAAAGTTATCAGTCAGAAACTCTAAATACTTTGCAGAGGTCATTTTCACACCTTCAGGAACCTTAAAGGGCCCTACCAGCTGTTTCCCCATGATTTCGGCCGAAAACATGACTCCTCAACCTCCTTGCTCACGTCGCAGCCTTGTTGGGACATGGTGGCCATCCACCAGCCAGCCACTACTCCATCCATCTGGACCATCCAGGGTTGCTCGACACTCATCAGTAAACAAGACTGTCTGAAAATTAGTCTTCATGTATGTCTGGGCCCATTGCATCCATTTCTGCTTGTGAGCACTGTTTAGGGGTGGCCGAATAGTAGGTTTATGCACCACAGTAAGCCTTTGAAGGATCCTACACCTTGAGCTTCGAGGGACTCCAGAGGCACCAGCAGCTTCATATATCTGTTTGCTGGTTTGTAATGGCTTTTTAGCAGCTGCTCTCTTAATCCGATGAACTTGCCTGGCAGAAACCTTCCTCATTCTGCCTTTATCAGCACAAACACTTCTGCGCTCAGAATCAGCCACAAATCTCTTAACAGTACGATGATCACGCTTGAGTTTTCAGGAAATATCTAATGTTTTCATCCCTTGACCAAGGCATTGCACTATTTGATGCTTTTCAGCAGCAGAGAGATCCTTTTTCTTTCCCATGTTACTTGAAAAATCTGGCCTGCTTAATAGTGTGGAACATCCAGTTTTCTTTTTATTGGGCTCAGATGCCAAACTAATTATCACAGGTATCTAAGATTGATTTCAGTGATCCAAAGAACCCTGAGACACAATACCATCAATGGGTTTCATTTACAGGAAAAAAAAAAAAAAACGCTATGACACTTAAAACCAATTTGCATAGTAATTTGGAACATATATATATATGTATTCTATGTGTATATATGTATTCTTTTGTTTGTGTTTTAACCTGTCAGGAGCATGCTCAGTTAAAAAAAAAAAAAACAGATCCGTCTCCGGAATCCATCATTTGACAGATGACAACGGATCCTGCACCCATAGGCTTCCATCACAACAAGTGACGGACAGCGACGGATCCGTCGCTGTCCGATTTTCCGACGGAGACAAAAAACCGTTGCTTTGTGAGCCATGTCCGAACGACGGATGAAACGTACGGCCATCCGTCGCAATCCGTCAATAATACAAGTCTATGAGAAAAAAACGGACCTTGCGGCATCAGTCGCCGGATCCGTTTTTTTTCAAAAAATGATGACTTGTGACTGATGGCAAAAAACTGATGTGTGAAAGGGGCCTAACACACTGACTCACCAGTGACGTCTCTAGGTGAAGTCCTTCATCTTCACTTATCATCTTCAGCACAGACCGCCGTCTCTTCTTCCAGCCAGGGCTCGTCTCTGCAGGAAATAACACAGTTATCTAGAGCACTGCTTGCAGAACAAAATACTTATTTTTTCCCAAATTCTAAACTATACCAGATGAAGAAAAAAGCTACAAGGACGCCCCCCCCATTTAAAACAGTATCCTCAAAAAATAAAATAAATACATCACTGCAGTAATAATATCCCTTAATTAGTCCCTATGGTAATAATATCCCCCATCCTGGCCCCGTGTGTCTCATTCCTGGCTCCAGCCATATGATCTCCCATCCTGCCCCATGTGATGGCCCATCCTGCACCATCTGTCCATGATCCTGCCTCATCTGTCCCATGATCCTGCCCCATCTGTATCCATCGTATCCATCCTGCCTCATACTGCCTATGTTCATCTGCCCCATGATCCCATCTGTCTCCATCCTGCCCAATGACATACCTCCCAACTGTCCCGGATTGACCGGGACAGTCCCGATTCTGACCTCCTCCTCCTGCTGTCCTGGCAGGACACTATGTGTCCCGCAGTGAGACGAGCCGCCACGCCCCCCATACACCCTATAGTTGCCCTCCCAGCGCTCCACTTTAGCTTATCACAGCAGAGCAATGACCTGCTGAGCAGTACTCCTCTGTGGGAGCAGGACCTGTGATGAGGTCACAGGAGGGGAGGAGTTGGGTGTCACATGGTCAGGCTCCTCCGTGTGCAGGTCTCTGTTGTGCTGAGCTGTGCTGTGGTTGTCATGGTGCTGGATGAGGGTAAGTTTATGTGAGGGGTCAGGAGGGATTTACAGTGTGGATGTAGCACAGCCGCGGGGCCGTGTGTGTACGAGGTGTACGGAGTGGAGCCGTGTGTGTACGAGGTGTACGGAGCGGAGCCATGTGTACGAGGTGTACGGAGCGGAGCCGTGTGTACGAGGTGTACGGAGTGGAGTCATGTGTGTACGAGGTGTACGGAGCGGAGCCGTGTATACGAGGTGTACGGAGCGGAGCCGTGTGTGTATGAGGTGTACAGAGCGGAGCCGTGTGTGTACAAGGTGTAGGGAGCGGAGCCGTGTGTGTACGAGGTGTACGGAGCGGAGCCGTGTGTGTACTAGGTGTAGGGAGTGGAGCCGTGTGTGTACGAGGTGTAGGGAGCGGAGCCGTGTGTGTACAAAGTGTATGGAGCGTAGTCGTATGTGTACGAGGTGTACGGAGCGGAGCCGTGTGTGTACGAGGTATACGGAGCGGAGCCATGTGTGTACGAGGTGTATGGAACGGAGCCGTGTGTACGAGGTGTATGGAGCGGAGCCGTGTGTGTACGAGGTGGCTGTAGCAGTGCTTTGTGTGTACGGGGCGTACAAAACGGAGCCTTGTGTGTATGAAGTGTACGGAGCTGAGCCGCTCATCTCCGTACACACAGGGCTCCGTGCTTGAGCCGTGTGTGTACGGAGCGGAGCAGAGCCGTGTGTATACAGGGTGTAGAGAAGTGGAGCCGCGTATGTATGGAGCGGAACCGCTTGTGTACGAGGTGTACGGAACGGAATCGCATGTGTACGAGGTGTATGGTGCAAAGTCGCATGTGTACAAGGTTTACGGAGCGTGGCTGCATATGTACGAGGTTTACGGAGTGAAGCCATGTGTGTACTGAGTGGAGCCGTGTGTGCGCGAGGTGTACGGAGTGGAGCCATGTGTGCACGAGGTGTACAGAGGGGAGCCGTGTGTGCGCAAGGTGTACAGAGCGGAGCTGTGTGTGCGCGAGGTGTATGGAGCGGAGCCGTGTGTGCGCGAGGTGTACGGAGCCGTGCGTGTACAAGGTGTATAGTGGGGAGCATTCATACCTCCCAACTGTCCCAGATCCAGCGGGACAGTCCCGATTTTGAGAGAGAGAGTTTGCCCCGCTGTCCCGGCTGTGAGCTTACTTTTCCCGTGGACACAGTAGTACACGGCGCAGCCCCGAGGAGCGCTTTAAAACTCTGCTCTTTCTTTCTTTTCCTCAGTACCAGTCAGTGTGACCACAGTACCAGCCACTGATCCCATAATGCCAGCCACTGTGCCCTCAGTACCAGTCAGTGTGATCAGCAGTGCTAAATGGGTGTAGTTGGGGCGTGGACATGGGTGTGATTAGTTGCGAAATGGGTGTGGCCAGGGCATGGCCTAAAATTTGCCGCGGCGCGGTGTGCATCCCTCTTTGCCATCTTCAAAAGTTGAGAGGTATGCAATGATTCTGCACCATCTGTCTCCATCCTGCACCATGTCTCCATCCTGCCCTCTGTTTGTCAATCCTGCCCGTGTCTCCATTCTGCCCCCGTGTCTCTCATCCTGCCTCCGTGTCTCCCATACTGCCCCTGGGTCTCCCATCCTGCCCCCGTGTCTCCAATCCTGCCCCCGTGTCTCCCATCCTGCCCCCGTGCCTCCATTCTCGCCCCTGTCTCCATTCTACCTCTGTGTCTCCATCCTGCCCCTGTGTCTCCCATCCTGCCCCCGTGTCTCCATTCTACCCCGGGCAGAATGGAAACACATGGTTCATGTGTCTCCATCCTGCCGGTGAAACAAATTGCGGTTTTCAATAAAAATTTTAAAAAAAAATTCTCCTTACCTTGCCGCACTCCTGCGGCGATGATCCCTCCAGGCGTTTCAAGCGCGCACTCACCGGCGAATTATAATGACGTCATATACCCGCGACGTGCGCTCTGATGTCAGCGCTCAACCTCTGCCGTCTCAAACGCAGGTTCAGTTACTGCACCAGCAGAATCCTGCCACTGGGCCTGATCAGCAGAAGAGACGGGCCGATCCTGCTGATCGGGCCCCATACGCAAGTCAGGGCAGTAATGCCCTGATGACAGCCCTGGTGTCTTACAGTTATTAGGTTCTTTAGAAGGATGTAGATCTGGAGATTTATTCTGATGGAATATAGGCCGAACTGGATAGACATACCGTATTTTTCGGGCTATAAGACGCACTTTTTCCCCAAAAAAATTGTGAGGAAAATGGGGGGGTGCGTCTTATAGCCCGACAGCAGCTTACCGGGGGGTTGCGGCAGCGGTGTGGCGGTGGCAGAGATGCGGCGTTGCAGAGGCGCGGTGGGCGGCGTGCACCTGAGCAGGTTCCCTTCCTCAGTGGTGAGGTGACGCCGCGGCACCGAGAGCAGACAGGACAGCAGAGCCGGGATTGCCGGTGGTGGCGGCCATCTTCCTGAGGCGGCAGGAAAATGGCCGCGTAGGCGCGCATGCGCAGATAGAGATCGCGGCGGCCATTTTTCTGAAGCCCCAGGAAGCAGAGTACTCTGCGCACGCGCCGCCTCAGGCAGATGGCCGCCACCACCGACAAACCCGACTCTGCTGTCCTGTCTGCTCTCCGTGCCGCGGCGTCACCTCACCACCTGAAGAAGGGACCCTGCTCAGGTGCACGCCGCCCACCGCGCCTCTGTCACCGCCGCATCTCTGCCACCGCCACACCTCTGCCACCGCCACACTTGCCACAAACCCAGCTCTGCTCTCCGTGCCGTGGCATCACCACACCTGAGGAAGGGACCCTGCTCAGGTGCACGCCGCCCATCGCGCCTCTGCCACCGCCGCATCTCTGCCACCGCCGCACCTCTGCCACTGCCACACCTGCCACAAACCCGGCTCTGCTCTCCGTGCCGCAGCGTCACCTCACCTGAGGAAGGTGAGTACAGTATCAGCATCACCGCACCTCTGCCACACCACTGCCGCAACCCTGCTGTACCACTGCCGGCCCACAGGTACCTTAAAATTCGGACAATAAGATGGACCCCCATAATGTAAAAATCTTTTTTTCTGCTATTTTCACCCCAAAATTTGGGGTGCGTCTTATGGTCCGGTGCGTCTTATAGTCCGAAAAATACGGTATGTCTTTTTTTGGCCTTGTTAACTATGTTACTGTTTTCACGAAGGATTATACACAGGAAAAGTCACGTGAAAACCAGAGATTCTCATAAATGGGTCAGTGATAACTTATAGATCGTGGGGATCCGATCGGCAGAACCGGGGTCTATTATCTTGTTACAATGGAGCTGCAGGACGTGATCAATCTGCTCTATTCATTCATTATGGGACTGCTAAAAAAAGAGGAGCACAGCCCTATAGAGGATGAATGGAGCAGAGATCTAGGTTATCTCCAATCCTGTGAGGGTATGTGCAGAGGATCAGTAACCGGCAGCGCTTTGGACGAAGAACATGTTCGCTGCATCCAAAGCGCTGCCGGCTATTGAACATAGGTGTTCATTGAACCGTGCGGTTTCACCGCGTCCAATACATTGCACAGGTGAAATTTCTCTGGCGGAGACTCGTGTCTCCGCAAGAGAAATAGACATGCTGCAGTCTGGAAAGATGCGCCGCATGTCCGTCTCCACGGGTGAGCCATGGGCATCTCCGCAGGTGTAGAAGCATGCCTAGTGGACATGAGATTTCTTGAAATCCCATCCACTGTGCTGTAACATCTGAACACTGCAGGTTGGACACTGCGCAAGTAAGGCCTCTTTCACACTTCAGTCGTGTGACGTCAGTCAAAATCCGTCAAAATGTTAAAAAAACGGATCCGCCATTTTTTTTGGCGGATCCGTTTTTTTCCCATTGACTTGCATTAGTGACGGATTTTGACGGATGGTCGTCCGTTAGGCCAGTTTTTTGACGGATCCGCCAAAAAATTGGCGTCCGTCGTTTCAGAAAAATGTCCAATGCAACTTTTTTTAGTCCGCCAAAATGGCGGACTATGGCGGATCCACCGCATCCGCCATTTGGTATAATGGCCGCCTATGGGCGGCGGATCCGCTGGCATCCGTCTATGACGGAATCCGCCAGCGGATCCGTCGCTTCCATAGAAAACCATTGAAAATGCTGCCAAAACTGTCCGGGGTCTCTCTCTCTCTCTCTCTCTCTTTCTCTCTCTCTCTCTCTCTCTCTCCTCCTCGGTCCGGACTTGCAAACTTACATTTTCCAGAACGAAAATTTCATCATTTCCGGGTGAACACTTCTTGGCAGATCCGTCAGAAAACTGATCCGTTTTACATCCTTTTTTACACTTTTATGACGGATCCGCCATTTTCACACTTGGGCGGACGTCACACGACTGAAGTGTGAAAGAGGCCTAATAAGCGTCCAACCCGCATCATTTACTGATCGTGGGAACATACCCTCAAAAGATGATAACTCGTTTCCCCTGACAACCACTTTACACTTCAGGGGATACTACACTGTGTTCCAAATTATTATGCAAAAATTGTTTAGGAGCGATAAGGTAAGAATTTTTTTGTTTGTCAGTTAAACTCATTGATGGTGATGTGTGTCAGGGCTCTTTATATCACTGTAAGCAATTGCAGACACCTGTGCTAATTAGTTTGGCAGGTGTGTCCAATGAAAGGCAAGACTACTTGAGAAGGCTGTCCCACATTATTAAGCAGCCTACATTTTCTGCCAAAATGAGAAAGAAAAAGGATGTGTCGGCTGCTGAGAAGCAACAATTTGTGAAGTGTTTAGGTCAAGGCATGACTACAATCAACATTGCCAAGACACTTCATCGTGATCATTGCACAATCAAGAAGTATGTAGCTGATTCACAGTACACACGTGTGCGTGCTGATAAGGGAAAATTGAGGACTCTTTCCTACAGGCAATTACGTCAGGTTAAAAGAGCAGCGGCAAAAAAGCCTTGTCATAGCAGCAGACAAGTTTTTGAAGCTGCTGGTGCCTCCAAAGTCCCCCGAACAACAAGATGCAGGGTCCTTCAGAGGTTTGCAGCTGTGCGTAAGCCATCCTGTCGACCTCCTCTATCCACTGCACACAAGCAGAAACGGCTCCAGTGGGCCAAACAATACATGAAGACTGACTTCAAAACTGTTTTGTTCACCGATGAGTGCCGTGCAACGGTCGATGGTCCAGATGGATGGAGTGGAGGATGGCTGGTTGATGGACACCCCATGCAAACACAGCTACGGCGCCAACAAGTAGAAGGTGGAGTAATGTTTTGGGCTGGAATCATGGGGAGAGAGATTGTCAGCCCTTTAGGATCCCTGAAGGGATAAAGATGAACTCCATATTGTATGTTGAGTTTCTCAAACAGCACTTCCTGCCATGGTTCAAGAAGAAGAACCGTGCATTCCGCGGCAAGATCATTTTCATGCATGATAATGCACCGTCTCATGCTGCACATAACACATCTGCATCTCTGGCTGCTATGGGCATAAAAGGGGACAAACTTATGGTGTGGCCCCCATGCTCCCCTGACCTCAACCCCATTGAGAACCTCTGGAGCATCATCAAAAGGAGTGTCTATGATGGCGGGAGGCAGTTCACATCTAAGCAACAGCTCTGGGAGGGTATTCTGCAGAAACCATGCAAAACCTGACAAATTCAATGGACGAGAGAGTTCAGAAGCTCCTTTCGAACAAGGGGTCCTATGTGCAAATGTAACATCACCTAGAATAAAGTTTTGAGTTGAAAACTGTTTGATTTCCATTTGTAATAACCTACTAATGCTTATAATTTCGAAAATGACCATTTTTTGTTCTTTATTAAAATGAAAAGGTAGAAAACTCTGCTGTGCATAATAATTTGGAACATGCATTTTGAGTGCAGTTTGAGTGTTTTATTTTTTTAAAAATATACTGTTATCATAGGCAGTTTGTACAAAAACCTTTCAATTGTACTCTAATAGTTATTTAACTAGAAAATTACAATGACTTCAATTCACATAGGTAATTTGGGAAAATCTGAGAAAATATTATTTGCATAATAATTTGGAACACAGTGTAATGTGTGTACATGGCTGGCGTTGGGGGCAGGCAGACCAGGCAGCCGCCTAGGGCCCCAGCTTCTCCAGGGGCCCCCAGCCAGCCTCTATGGGACCATGAGTAAGAGGGGCCCGGCGCATCGTGCATTCAACTTAATCGGCATCATAGATGCCGATACAGTTGAAAGCAATGATGGAGGAGAGAGTGTCATGTGACGCTCCCTCTCCCATCACTCCCCCTCTGCCTCTGACTCAGCAGCGTGTTCCGGCACTGGAGCTGATGAGATGCTCTGCAGAAGCCAGAGCAGCGGGGGAACGAGGAGGAGAGGTAAGCATTGTGTGTATATGCATTATAGTGTGTGTGTTTGCATTATAGTGTGTGTATGCATCATAGCGTGAATGTGTGTGTGTCTGCTGCAGTATACTGTGTGTGGGAGGACTGCACTATACTGTGTGGGGCTGCTGCACTATACTGTGTATGTGGGGGCTGCATTATACTCTGAAGGGGCTGCATTATACTGTGTGTGGGACGGCTGCATGATACTGTGTGTGTTTGTGGGGGGCTAAATTATACTGTGTGGAGGGCTGCATTATACTGTGAGGGGGCTGTTTTATTCTCTGGGGGGCTGCATTATACTCTGATGTGGCTGCATTATGCTGTATGACGGGACTAAATTATACTCTATGAGGGGGCTGCAGTATACTCTGAGGGTGGCTGGATTATACTCTATGAGGGGGCTGCATTATACTCTATAAAGGACCATGGGGTGTGCATTTTACTATATGTACTATATGAGACCTGCATTGTACTGTATCGAGGACTACCTGCACCAATGATTCTTCCTCAGCCGGAGTAAGGGTATGTGCACACAGGCAGTAAACGCTGCAGGTTGGACGCTGCATACTTGTGCAGCGTCTAGATGTTACAGCATAGTGGATGGGATTTCAAGGAATCCCATGCCCACTATGCGTGCAGAGATGCCCGCGGCTCAGCCGTGGAGAAGAACATGCGGCGCGTCTCTCCAGACCACAGCATATCTATTTATCTTGCAAAGACATGAGTCTCCACAAGATAAATGTCACCCAGACAATGTATAAGACGCGGTGTTTCCGCACGGTTCAATGAACACTTGCGGATTCACCTGCGTTCAATAACCGGCAGCGCTTTGGACGCAGCAGACATGTGCTTGATCCAAAGTGCTGCCAATTACTGAACATGTGCACCTACCCTAAAGAGGCCGCGAAACAAGCGTTAAACGACTTCAATATTGTCGATCGCTCTCGTTTACCTGCCTGATCTTAGCGCTTGTAAATACAACAGAAATGTTTCTTTCTGAAAGTGCGATATGTGAGCATTTGGGGCCCCACTTTAAACTTTTGCCCAGGGCCCTACTTTATTTAAAATCAGCCTTGTGTGTGTATCCTTGTGATTTATGTAGGATGGATCACAAATTGCCATTAAACTCACAAAGAGTACATGTGACAGGCTTCTCACAATCCACAATCACCTACAGTGGGTAAAATAAGTATTTGATACACTGCTGATTTTGCAAGTTTTCCCACCTACAAAGAATTGGAGAGGTCTGCAATTTTTATCGTAGGTACACTTTCCTTGAAATCCCATCCACTATGCTGTAACATCTAAATGCTGCACAAGTATGCAGCGTCCAACCTGCAGCGTTTACTGCCTGTGTGCACATACCCTTACTCTGGCTGAGGAAGAATCATTGGTGCAGGTAGTCCTCGATACAGTACAATGCAGGTCCCATTTAGTACATATAGTAAAATGCACCCCCCATGGTCCTTTATAGAGTATAATGCAGCCCCCTCATAGAGTATAATCCAGCCCCCTCAGAGTATACTGCAGCCCCCTCATAGAGTATAATTTAGTCCCGTCATACAACATAATGAAGCCACATCAGAGTATAATGTAGCCCCCACACACAGTATAATGCAGCCCCCCAGAGAATAAAACAGCCCCCTCACAGTATAATGCAGCCCTCCACACAGTATAATTCAGCCCCCCACAAACACACACAGTATAATGCAGCCCCTTCAGAGTATAATGCAGTCCCCACATACACAGTATAGTGCAGCAGCCCCACACAGTATAGTGCAGTCCTCTCACACACAGTATACTGCAGCAGACACACACATGTGTACCTTGGTTACCAGCTCCTTGCATCAGCGGGCTGGTATCCAACTTACACTGCGGGTTACTAAACGACGTTACCCGCAGTGTCGCTGTCCTGATCGCTGCCTGAGCTGCCTGTTTGGCAGCTCAGCAGCGATCATGTAGCGACACACCAGCGATCCTGACAAGTTCATATCGTTGTCGGGATCGCTGGTGTGTCGCTATGTTTGACGGGGCCATTAGTTGCCCTGGTTGTGTGTTTCATGTCATTGTCATGCTGAAAGAACCAGTCACGATCCATTTTCAATGCTCTTACTGAGGGAAGGAGGTTGTTGGCCAAAATCCATGACCCTATTCATCTGTTATGATCTGCTACAAGCACTAAGGAAAGATGGGAATTCTGTCCCTACAATAGAACTAAGCTGGATCCCTACGATGTAACGGGGAACCTGATCCTGCGACCAGACCCGCTAAAGTCCTCAGCTAGTCTGAACGAAGACCTATAGTTGCGAGGGAGGAATCCCTACAAGATCTAGGGACTGGGAGAAAAGGTGGACACCTACTAACAGAAATTGTAGCAGGGAAAAATAAAACAGAAAACAAATTACTTAGAGATCCAAAGATCAAGCAAAACTAACTGAGTAAGGCACCTAAGCACCCGGCTAGCTTAAGAGTAGGTAATACAATGAAGTCCAGCAAAGCCAGAAGGGCGGAGCCAGACTAAATAGGGAAAAAAGGTCATGTGACCAGCAAACTGAAACAAAACCTAACAAGAGGGTTCTAACAGTACCCTCCCTTCTAAGAGGATCCTCCGGATCCCCTAGGACTTAGGCTTATCCGGAAACCTCTTGTGAAACGCTCTGACAAGTCTAGACGCAGAAACATCATCCGCCCTCACCCATGAGTTATCCTTGGGTCCATAACCCTTCCAAGCGACGAGGTACTGTAAACTCCCTCTATACCGGTTAGAATTTAGGATGCGGGAAATCTCATATTGCCCGTCCTCCACCACCAGGGGAACAGTGACCGAGACGTCTCCATCTGAGACCTCAGCTTTTTTCAAGAGAGAAACATGAAACACCGGATTAATCTTCCAGGAGGTGGGAAGCTCCAACTTAACAGCAGATTGGTTAATAACCTGAAGCACCTTAAAGGGCCCTACAAACTTGGGACCCAATTTCTTAGACGGAATCCTCAAGCCCAGATTCTTAGAGGACAACCAAACCATGTCACCAATAGTAAACAAAACCTCTTGTCGTTTTCTATCAAAATACACTTTGGATCTTTTGTTAGCCTCCTGAAGATTACCACGCACATTAGTCCAAACTCTCTCCAAAACACCAGAAAAATTCTCCTCTTCAGGTACAGCCGATCCCAACTTGGAAAATCACCCAAACGACGGATGTCTCCCAGTACAACAAAAAAAAGGCGAACAACCAGCAGAAGCGGATGTATGGTTGTTAAGAGCAAACTCAGCAAGTGGCAGAAACTCAGACCACCCCTCTTGATTATCAGTCACAAAACAACGCAAGAACTGCTCAACATCCTGGTTTTTCCTCTCTGTCTGGCCATTAGACTCAGGATGATATCCGGATGAAAACGACAAATGAACTCCCAACCTGTCACAAAAGGCGCGCCAAAAACGAGCCACAAACTGAGGTCCCCTATCAGAAACAATGTCAGTAGGAACACCATGTAGTCTGACTATTTCCTTGACAAAGGCCTTAGCGAGAGTCTTAGCGCAGGGCAGTTTGATGAAAGGAACCAAGTGACACATCTTGCTAAAACGGTCCACGACCACCCAGATGACAGTGAAACCCTCAGAGGGAGGAAGGTCAGTAATAAAGTCCATAGCCAAATGAGTCCAAGGTGCACTAGGGACCTCCAGAGGGCAAAGCAACCCCGCAGCAGGAGTATGAGAAGACTTAGATCTAGCACACACAGTGCATTGACGCACCCACTTAATGACTTCCTTCTTCCATCCTGGCCACCAAAAACTGCGACCCACAAGTCTCTTGGTCTCAGAGATTCCAGGATGACCTGCCAACCGAGAGTCATGACATTCAACAAACAAATCTCTCCTCAGGGTACCAGGCACAAACAACCTCCCATGCGGCGTGTTAGATGGGGCATTCTCCTGTGCTTTAAGAATCTCATCTTCCAACACGGAGTCCAAGACAGCAACAACCCCCTCTTGCAAGATGTTTTCCTCCTCCTCCTCAGTACCCACCATAGGGGAAAAGCTGCGAGACAAAGCATCAGCTTTAACATTTTTAGTACCTGGGATGTAAGTAACGGTAAAATTAAACCGTGAGAAAAACAGTGCCCACCTAGCCTGACGGGCATTCAAGCGTTTGGCAGTATCAAGGTAGATCAGATTTTTATGATCGGTGAAGACTTGAACGGGAAATTCCGCTCCCTCCAAAAAATGACGCCAGTGTTCAAATGCGAGTTTAATTGCCAACAATTCCCGATTACCGATATCATAATTTAGTTCAGACTCAGAAAATTTCTTTGAAAAAAAAGCACAGGGATGTACTCCATCCGTTTTTGCCTGAGACAACACCGCGCCGACCCCCACAGAAGAAGCATCAACCTCAACCAAAAATGGTTTAGTCACATCAGGCTGCGTAAGGATGGGAGCAGAGCTGAACCTCTCCTTTAGAAACACAAAAGCCTCAATGGCCTCAGTAGTCCACTGAACCGCATCAGCACCTTTCCTGGTGAGATTGGTCAGAGGTTTGGCAATCACAGAAATTTTTTTTATGAATTTTCTATAATAATTGGCGAACCCCAAAAACCTCTGTATTGATTTCACACCAATAGGTCTAGGCCAATCCTGCACAGCTTGCACTTTCACCGGTCCATCTCAAAACCTTCACTGGAGACAATGTAGCCCAAAAAACTAAGTCTCTGTACAGCGAACTCACATTTTTCTAGTTTGCAAAAAGTGAATTATCACTCAGTAACTGTAATACTTCACGCACACTCCTCCAATGAGACTCCAAATCCGGTGAATAAATCAAAATGTCATCCAAATACACAACCACACTTCTGCCGATCAAAGGTCTAAGGATGTCATTAATAAGATTCTGAAAAAATGCCGGAGCACTGGAAAGCCCAAAAGGCATAACCAGATTCTCAAAATGACCCAGTGGAGTGTTAAACGCAGTCTTCCATTCATCCCTCCTTCATGCGCAACAAATTGTATGCCCCTCGAAGATCAATTTTCGAGAACCACTTGGCCCCCACTAACTGATTAAACAAATCAGGAATCAATGGCAGTGGGTAAGGATTGAGTACAGTAATCTTCTTAATCTCACGAAAGTCTAGGCAAGGCCGTAAACCGCCGTCCTTTTTTTTAACAAAAAAAAATCCAACCGCCACAGGAGATTTGGAAGGCCTAATGTGACCGGCGGCCAAGCTTGTCTGTATGTATTCCTCCAAAGCCTTTCTCTCAGGAATAGTCAAATTAAATAAACGACTTTTAGGAAGAGTCGCTCCAGGGACAAATTCAATTGCACAATCATAATCTCTATGAGGAGGCAATACCTGCGATTCCTTATCAGAAAAAACTTTCCAAAAATCCTGAATAGGTACAGGTAACTCCCCCTTAACTACAGCAGCAATACGCCCGTTACAACACTTGTCATAACAATTAGGACTCCAGGACTTAATTTCATTGGTAGACCAATCCAGTACCGGATTGTGCAATTTTAACCAGGGTAACCCCAAAATCACCGGTGAGGGCAAATTTTTCAAAACTACCAAATCCAAATTCTCTTGATGAACACAATTAATAGTAAGAGGAAATTCACAGATATGGTGAGTAACATTTTTCAAGGGAGAACCATCCACAGACACCACATTAATAGGGGAAGACAGAAGTTTGAGTTTTAATTTTAGTTTTTCCAAAAATTTCCCATCAATCACATTGAGAGTTGAACCACAATCCACAAATACCCGAAACTCCATTAATTCCTCCTCAACAGCAGTGGTAGCAGAAAGAAAGACACCTTTATTGTTTAAACAAGCTATGCGGGCGAAACTGACCTCATTTTTTTTTCTCTCTTTATTCATTCGAAGCGCACAGTTCTTAATAAAATGCTCAGATTTGCCACAATAGAAACACAAGCCCTCCGCAAATCTACAGTCTTTTTCCCGAGAGTGAGGTGTCATAGCTCCAATTTCCATCGGCTCTGCAATGTCAGTACAGTCCCTCTCCAGACTTGGAGCTGACAAGGCAAATTTACTCTCATTAACCCTTGCACGCAGTCTCCTATCCACCCGTATGGCTAATTGCATAGCCTCTTGCAAGTTACCAGGTATAGGATAAGCAATCAGCAAATCTTTAACCCTTTCACTTAACCCTGCAAGAAATAAACTTTTCAAAGCTGAATCGTTACACCCCACCTGAGTGGACCACCTTCGGAAGTGAGTACAATATTTTTCCACATTACCTGATCCCTGTCTCAAACGTCTCAATTCTGTCTCAGCTGATGAAACACGATCCGGATCGTCATACAACAACCCAAAGCAGAAAAAAAACTATCCACTGATCTAAAGCATGGATCACTAGGCTGCAGAGAAAAGGCCCAGTCCTGAGGTTCTTTGCGCAAAAGTGACATTATGAACCCTATGCGCTGTGATTCATCACCAGAGGATCTGGGTCTCAAACGGAAATACAACAAGCAAGCATTTTTAAAAGAAAAAAAATCTTGTTGTTCACCAAAAAGTAAATCAGGCAAACGTACCTTTGGCTCCACAAAATGTGCTCCAGAACAACTACTCACGTGTTGCTGGATCTCAGCCACCTCCAGAGAAAGTCCCTGCAGGCGTTGAGCCAAATCCTGAACCGACACCATGATGGAAACAGAAAATCTTTCCTTAGAGATTTTTATTTTTTTTTGGGCTGGACTTACTGTTATGATCTGCTACAAGCACTAAGGAAAGATGGGAATTCTGTCCCTACAATAGAACTAAGCTGGATCCCTACGATGTAACGGGGAACCTGATCCTGCGACCAGACCCGCTAAAGTCCTCAGCTAGTCTGAACGAAGACCTATAGTTGCGAGGGAGGAATCCCTACAAGATCTAGGGACTGGGAGAAAAGGTGGACACCTACTAACAGAAATTGTAGCAGGGAAAAATAAAACAGAAAACAAATTACTTAGAGATCCAAAGATCAAGCAAAACTAACTGAGTAAGGCACCTAAGCACCCGGCTAGCTTAAGAGTAGGTAATACAATGAAGTCCAGCAAAGCCAGAATGGCGGAGCCAGACTAAATAGGGAAAAAGGGTCATGTGACCAGCAAACTGAAACAAAACCTAACAAGAGGGTTCTAACATCATCCTCCCTTCAATACGGTGCATTCGTTCAGTCCCCTTTGACAAAAAGCACCCTCAAAATATATTTCCCCCACCATGCCTTGCAGATAGGATGATGTTCCTGGGGTTACACACATTCTTCTTCTTCTTTTAGTCTCATCTGACCACATGACCTCTTCTCATGCCTCATCTGGATCATCCAGATGGTTATTGGTGATCTTCAAATGGACCTGGACAGAGGCGTATCCAGGGGGGGGCAGTCGGGGCATGTGCCCCTGGCGCAGCCGGCAGGGGGGCGCAGTCGGGCCGCCTATTGCGGCAGTCTGCAGTGTCTCCCCTGTGGCTGCATTCTGCCGCCCGTGGCCTGGGAGTCGGCGGTTCCCTGTGCCGGCTGTCAGGGATCAATTCTACTGCCGTCTGTACAGACGCCAGTACAATTTTAGCTCTGACCGCCGGGTCAGAGCAACGCTAGCAGCGTGATTAGGTCATGTGATCACGCTGCTGACGTCACTCGCCGGCGGCACCCAGAAGGGTGAACACTGGTGGTAAGTGTGCTCCACTGTGGAGCTGAAGAAACCACAGAAGATTAAGGGAGGGAGGACATAATGTGTGTGTGTGTGGGGGGGGAATTTAGAGTGGGAATGAGGGATTCTTTTTTGTGGGGGGATTTGGAGTGGGGATGGGGGGTACTTTGTGTGTGGGGGATTTAGAGTGGGGATGGGGGTTATTTTATGTGTGGGGGATTTGGAGTGGGGATGGGGATACTTTGTGTGTGTGGGGATTTGGAGTGGGGATGGGGGTACTTTGTGTGTGGGGGATTTGGAGTGGGGATGGGGGTACTTTGTGTGTGGGGGGATTTGGAGTGGGGATGGGGGGTTATTTTATGTGTGCGGTGATTTGGAGTGGGGATGTGGGGTTATCTTATTTGTGGGGTGATTTGGAGTGGGGATGGGGGTTATTTTATGTGTGGGGGGATTTGAAGTGGGGATGGGGGGTTATTTTATGTGTGGGGGATTTGGAGTGGGGATGGGGGATACTTAATGTGTGTGGGGCAGGGCCGGATTTAAGAGGTGGGTGGCCCGGGGCCCATTTGGAGGGAGGCCTGTTATGAATGTGCTAGAGATGGTTTCTGAGCAGAGGCTCCCTCTGGTGGTTACAGACAGTACTGAACCTTTCAGCGAGGAATGGCAATCTGGGTTCACTGACTGGTCTGATATAAGGGAGGTTCCCTCCCATGATGGTTGCCGGTGATCAATTGTTCTTGTCTCAATTGTGGTTCCTGGTTCATTTGGAAGTTTGCTGGAGTCTTGCCTGCATCTCCTGCTTTCAGATAAGATATTTTTTGCTTTTCTTTTTGTGCTTGCTTTTTGCATTGTTTTCTGCACTTTTGTGGAGGTCAGCCAGGTCCCCTCCTGGGGCCTGAGCTCCTCACAGTTTATCTGCAGCCACTGTTATTTGCTCATTTGCTTTTTCCTGTTTTTTCAGCGGCTGCAGCTTGGTTTTGTTCACACTGAGATCTGATTTAGCGGGG
>JARQOD010003087.1:0-69019 GCA_033576555.1 Oophaga sylvatica | reverse complement strand
TAGCCGTAATAATTCCCGGTTGGAAAACAAAAAAAAGGCCACATAAAATGTTACTTGTTTCCAATTTAAAACCATGTAATTTCATGTATTTTTTATATGTTTGAAACATAAAATTACGGGTTATTGTGCAAATTAGACATGTGGGGTTAAATTTAAAGGTGTAATTTCTTTAAAAAAAAAATGCTGGGCTCCCGCTGATTTTCCCCCACCAGACAGACAAAGCAAGCGAGGGGGGGCGATAATAAACCCCAGGGGGGGTCATTTTTTTGTGCCCCCCCGGTACAAACATCTCCCCCAACACCCAGAAAGGCAAATCTATTTTTAGATTCCCCCTTTTTTTTTCTGGCCACTTTGCCCCTTTTCCCCATTGCCCTGTAGCGGGGCAAATGGGTTAATAATTAAATACCTTGCAATGAAAGGTACTTTAAGCCAGGTTAATATTGATGCTGTAAATTTAAAGGCAACTATAAATTTATAATCCTTTGATAAAAAAAAAAAAACCACACATTTTAAAAAAAAATTTTAATTTAAATAAACAATTTTTTTGACCAATTTTATTTTCCAAACCATTTCCCTTAAAAAAAAAAAAAAAAAAAACCAAAATTTTTTAAAACTTCCCCAATTCCGATGTACAGCAGGGTCCCACGGTTTTAATCCACAAAAAAGGGTTAAATTCCCAGGTCCAGGACTAAAAAATTGCTGTTCAGCCTTATTCCCCTGAATGAATAATTCCTCTCCAGCGAAAGTAGGGGAATAGATTCATAATGGACTTAATGTTTCTCCCAAAATTTAACTGTATGACCTGCCCAAAAGGGAAAGTGGACAAATCAATAACCTCTTCATAAACACATCCTCCCGTCGCCAGGAGGGGGAACTTATTCATTCATGAGCTTTAGCTGAGCATGCAGGATTACTTGCACGCTTGGCTCAAAGCTAGTAACCCTTTTGAAGGATTACAGCTTTGGGGCGTGACAGATCGGCGGAATAGGGAAAATAATGTTGTTTATTTTTTTTTCTTTATTTTTGGGGACATGGCTTCGCACGGGTTTGTGAAAAAAAATATGGGCAAAAAAATTTTTTTTATTTCATTAAAATTATTTATTCTTTAAAATGTTTGTGTTTTTTTATTTACTTCAAAGGATTAATAATTTATAGTTGTCTAATTGACAGCTTCAAACATTTTAACCCCTCCTTAGGGCACCTTTCATTCAAGTGCAGTAAAAGGGGAGATTAAACCCCTTCCCACCGACAGGGGAAAAGGGGAATCCGGGGAAAGTGCCAGAAAGGGCGAATCTAATTATAATTTGCCCCTGGGGTGTCTGGGGCGATTTAGAGCCAGGGGGGGGGCAAAAAAAAGCACCCTCCCGGGCTATTTTATCTGCCCCCTTTGCTTTTCTTTGTTGTCGGTGGAGAAAAATACGCGGGAGCCCCCGATTTTTTTTTAACGAAATTAAAAACTTTAATTTAAACCCCTACATGTCAAAAATTTTGCACAAATACACTCATGTAATTGTATGTTTCAAAATATATAAAAATACATGAAATTACATGGTTAAATGTGTGGAAACAATGTATCATTTCATGTCGGCTTCTGTGATTTCACAAAACCCGGCAATTGAATTAGCGGCTATTACAGTATGTAGAAGTCTAGGAACTATAAATATATGTATATATACATGTCACAATGACATGTATATATATATGTATGTGTTCTATGTGTATATATCTATTCTTTCTAGTCTTTATTAAAGCTGTCAGTGTGATTTTACAGTATAGGCGGGGATGAATTGCCGGCTTTTCTAAAGGACACCGATGCGATTTCATCGCAAGTCACACAGTGTGGTCCGTTTGTAATCAGATTTTTCATCGCTCCCATAGACTTGCATTGGCGATTGTCGACCGACAATCGGTGACAATCGCAGCATGCTGCGATTGTACACGGACGTTTAAAACGGACCACAAAAAATCTGATACTGGGAGCTGCTCCATAGATTAACATAGGTCCGACTGCAATGCGATATTTCATCGCATTGCAGTCGTCCGATTTTGTCGCCAGTGTGACTCCGGCCTTAGATAGCAAAGGACATGAAAAGACATGGTTAACCCTATGTACACCAAGTGTCATTTCATGTCGGGTCACCCGACATGAAATGACACTTGGTGTACATAGGGTTAACCATGTCTTTTCATGTCCTTTGCTATCTAATTTGCACAAACAATTAAATCAGACTATGTGTGCAAAATTTCACACCTGTAGGGGTTAATTAAAGGTGTAAATTCGTTGTAAAAAAAACGGACTTTTTTGCTACGAATTTACACCTTTAATTAACCCCTACAGGTGTGAAATTTTGCACACATAGTCTGATTTAATTGTTTGTGCAAATTAGATAGCAAAGGACATGAAAAGACATGGTTAACCCTATGTACACCAAGTGTCATTTCATGTCGGGTTCTGCATTTTCACAAAAGCCGGCAATTGAATTAGCGGCTATTATACTATGTAGAAGTGTATGAACTACAAATATAAATATATATATATGTGTCACAAATTCAATGACATGTATATATATATATGAGGTGTAAAATTGCTGAAAAAAAATGCGTGGGCTCCCGCCCTATTTTCGCAACCAGACAGACAAAGCCAGTGAGTGGGGGCAGATAATAATAGCCCAGAGAGGGACCATTATTTTTGCCCCCCCGGCTACTAACATCTGCCCCCAGACACCCCAGGAAAGACAAATCTATAATTAGATTCGCCCTTTCTGGCACTTTGCCCGTCTATTCCCATTGCCCTGTAGCGGTGGCGAATGGGTTAATATGGGGTTAAAGCCACCTTGCTATTGAAAGGTGACCTTAAGCCAGGTTAATAATTGAGAGCTGTCAATTAGACAACTATCAATTATTAATCCTATTGCATGAAATAAAAATAAAACACACACACTTTAATTAAAAATCATTTTAATGAAATAAAGACACATGTTTTTGACCATCTTTTATTTTACTGCAAAAACCATTTCCTGTAATAAAAATAAAATAAAAAAGCAAAATTATTCTTACCTATCCCATGCACAGTCAGGTCCCACGGTGTAATCCTTCAGAAAGGGTTAATGTTTACTGCAGGGACCGCAGCTAATGCTGCAGCCTCACAGTAAACCCCAAATGAATGAGTTCCTCTCCTGCCTGACAGGAGAGTAAAGGCTGGGTGTCACATAACGATACACCAGCGATCCCGACAACGATATGCACTTGTCAGGATCGCTGGTGTATCGCTACATGATCGCTGCTGAGCTGCCAAACAGGCAGCTCAGGCAGCGATCTGGGACAGCGACACTGCGGGTAACATCGCTTAAGGGCCCGTCTCACATAGCGATATCGCTACCGAGATCGCTGCTGAGTCACTAGTTTTGTGACGCAGCAGCGAGCTCACCAGCGATATCGCTGTGTGTGACATTCAGCGACGATCAGCCCCCTGCCGGGTATCGCTGATCGTCGCAGAAATGTCAGGACCTTTTTTTGATCGCTGGTTTCCCTCTGACAGGCACGCATCGCTGCGTGTGACAGGCGGGAGACCAGCGATCCGCTGGTAACCAAGGTACACAGCGGGTTTCCAGGCACCGCGCAGCGCTTGGAAACCCGCTGTGTACCTTGGATACCAGCTCCCTGCATCAGGGCGCTGGTATCCAAGGTACCCAGCGGGTTTCTAGGCACAGCCCCGCGCCTGGAAACCCGCTGTGTACCTTGGTTACCAGCGGATCGCTGGTCTCCCGCCTGTCACACGCAGCGATGTGTGCCTGTCAGCGGGAAACCAGCGATCAAAGGTCCTGACATTTCAGCGACGATCAGCGATACCCGGCAGGGGGGCTGATCGTCGCTGAATGTCACACACAGCGATATCGCTGGTGAGCTTGCTGCTGCGTCACAAAACTAGTGACTCAGCAGCGATCTCGGTAGCGATATCGCTATGTGAGACGGGCCCTTAAGTGGAAAGCTTAATTGATTGCTTTCCACTTTCACTTCAGGTCAGCCAGGGACACAATCAGTGACGTCAGAGGGAACTGATTAACAAAAATAGGGGTTCCCTTCGAAAAAAAAATGGCGTGGGGTCCCCCCTATTTTTGTTAACCAGCCAGATGAAGCAGACCGCTGAGGCCTGGATTTTCAGGCTGTTAAGGAGCCAAGATCCATGGACCTTGCCAGCCTGATAATACCAGGCCACAGCAGTCTGTATATCTTGGCTGATTAACAAAAATAGGGGATCCCTCGAAAAAAATTGGCGTGGGGTCCCCCCTATTTTTGTTAACCAGCCAGATGAAGAAAACCGCTGAGGCCTGGATTTTCAGGCTGTTAAGGAGTCAAGATCCATGGACCTTGCCAGCCTGATAATACCAGGCCACAGCAGTCTGCATATCTTGGCTGATTAACAAAAATAGGGGATCCCCTCGAAAAAAATTGGCGTGGGGTCCCCCCTATTTTTGTTAACCAGCCAGATGAAGCAGACCGCTGAGGCCTGGATTTTCAGGCTGTTAAGGAGCCAAGATCCATGGACCTTGCCAGCCTGATAATACCAGGCCACAGCAGTCTGCATATCTTGGCTGATTAACAAAAATAGGGGATCCCCTCGAAAAAAATTGGCGTGGGGTCCCCCCTATTTTTGTTAACCAGCCAGATGAAGCAGACCGCTGAGGCCTGGTTTTTCAGGCTGGTAAGGATCCAATATCCATGGACCTTGCAAGCCTGATAATACCAGGCCACAGCAGTCTGCTTAGCTTGGCTGGTTAACAAAAATAGGGGATCCCCTCGAAAAAAAACGGCGTGGGGATCCCCCCTATTTTTGTTAACCAGCCAAGTAAAATGCAGACTGCTGCGGCCTGGTATTAAAAGACTGTCAAGGCCCATGGATTTTGGCCCTCAACAGCCTGATAATACCAGGCTACAGCAGCCCCACATTTGGCGCATCAAAAGATGTGCCAATTGTGGCACTTTACCCGGCTCTTCCCACTTGCCCTGTAGCGGTGGAAAGCGGGGTAATAAGGGGTTGTTGTCACCGTTGATTGCACGGTGACAATAAGCCCGGTTAATAATGGATAGGCGTCAATAAGACACCGATCCATTATTAATCCCAAAGTTATTAAATGTATAAAAAAAAGACACAGCAAGAAAAAAGTCTTTTAATGAAATAAAAGAGACAACACAGTTTTCATTTCTTTTATTATACACTCATTCCTGCGACGCCATCGATCTCCTGTAAAAAAGAAAAAAAACAAACCAACAGTATACCACCTGTCCGACGCAGTCCATAACGATAGTCCCACGACGATCCAGCTCTGCTACATCGCAATGACAGGCAGAGCCTGTCATTGCAACGCAGCACAGCTGCTTACCAGCTTCCCCGGCGGTGACGTCATCGGACTGACTGCTTTACGGCCGCGATTACCCAGCAGTCACTGCAGTTATCGCGAGAAACTGCATGTGACCGCCGGGGAAAGAAGATGGCGGCCATGAAGCAGTGCAGGACGTGACCGCCGGAGATCTTCTGCCGGGTAAGTGCCGCTGACTCCTGACAGACCCGACCGACGGACACTGACAGTGACAGTGACAATCCCGATTCCGGTATCCGATAAGACGAAAATATCGGAACTCGGAATCGGAATTCCGATACAGCTAATATCGGCCGATACCCGATATTTGCAGTATCGGAATGCTCAACACTAGTACTGTGGCTTGTAGGACGTTGGCTGTGTATTTCCACTTATGTTCCAATGACTGTGGTATGGACAACTGAATGCTGCACTGGGATAAGGACGTGGACATGCTTGATGATTGTGCTATTAGACTGTGGTCAACAGCAGTTACAGGACAGGAGGCATCTTTGCATGCACCTTGAACAGGTGATTGGCTTGCACGCACAATAGTGGAAGAAGCAGTGGTGTCACCTGCATACACTGTACCAGGAGCCTGGGGTTGGGCCCACAAAGTCGGGTGCATTGCTGCCATGTGCCTGATCATACTGGAGGTGGTAAGGCTGGTAGTTTTGCTACCCCTGCTGATGGTGGCGTGACAGGTGTTGCAAATGGCCTGTTTTGGGTTATCGGCAAAGTCTTTAAAAAATAACCAGATTTGGGAAGACCTAACAGTTGGACTGGCAACTTCCGTCAGGTTGGTGTTACGGGGAACGGTTGCCTGCCTTCTGTCTGCGGCCACCACACTGCTTATTCCTGCCTGAAGTGTTACGACACCTACCTCCCCTGTGTGCTGCTGTCTTCGCTCTGCATGACCTCCTGCCAGGTTGGCACCACCTCATCTTCAACTTCCCCACCCTGGTTCTCCTCCTGAAAATTGTGCCTCATCATCGTCCACCTCTTGTAACCATGGCTGCTCAAAGATTTGTGCATCGCTACATGGAATATCATCTTGCCCCGCTTCTAGTGGAGCAGGTTAGAGGCACGAATCTCCAAAAGGAAAACTGAACAGCTCTTTGGAGTGTCCGAGTGTGTGATCAGCTGTCTCAGGGCACTCGGCATGATCAGGGTAAGAAATATGCGGTCCAGATTCATGGCAACTGTGACTTGAGCGTGTTGAAAACAGGGTGCTGGTGGTGGTGGATAAGTAACTGGAAGTATTATCCGCTATCCAACCAACAAACTTTTGACACTGTTCGGGCTTCAATACTGCTGTCTTACCGCAGTCCCCTAGGACTTCGGACACTAAGCAAGATGATGTGGGTGTTTTCGGTTGGCCAATTTCAGCTTGCCCACGACCTCGGTCTGCACCATCACCATCACGTCCACTTCCCCATCCCTTGCCACGTGCCTTGCCCATTGTAAATTGGAATAGAATATTATACACATTCACTAGAGTTGAGCAATACAGGTCGGTCAATTTAAAAAAACACCAACACGTGACCATGGCGCGAGGTCGGTCACGTGTTAGGCGACCATTTTGCCCAAGTCGGTTTTCCCATAATACCTTAAGGGCAGTTTCTCGGCCAATGAGCAAGGACTCAGACTGTGGGCAACGTGATGACATGGGCAGCGGCCAGCACCATCTTAGAGAAGGGCATTGCAATGATTGGCTGGCTTTGTGTGGCGTCACAGTGCATATAAAATCCCTCACCGCCGACCCCCATTTTACTCTTGCCGATCTTAGTGTAGGGAGAGGTTGCTGCCGCTGCTTCTCAGCTGGGAGAGCGTTAGGCAGGCCCAAAAAAAAAAATCTGTGCTTGTGCTGATAGCGATTAGCTTTACAATTACTGTGCAGAGACAGGGGAGGATTTTGGTGTGTGCAGCAACGTTGGTTCTTAGGCTGCCTGCCAGTGACAGGGTAGAAATTGCTTGTGTGGAGCAGCAGAGCTGATTAGGCTGCCTGCCAGTGAGATGAGGGAAATTTCTTTTGTGGAGTAGCAGAGCTGTTTATTAGGTTGCTTGCTACCTGTATTGGTTTGTGTACACTGCTGTGCAAACTGCTTTTTAACACAGCACCTACACAGCACTAATACTTTTCTTCATTTTTTCTGCCCAGTGACCGAGTGTTAATTTTTTCCTACACCGTGTAGAGCTGTACCCTCCTCACAGTACCGTGTACCGACTGGTATCACGGACAAATATATGCTGACTATCTGTGTGTGACACTGGAAATATATACGGAGATTTAAATTTTTCCCCAAACCGTATACAGCTGGTGTTAGGGTTAGCGGAATGCACCATACAGATATAAATAATAGATGCGTTCGCAGCTCGGGGTCCACCGTGCAGGCAGAGCCTGCTGCTAGTAAGATGGCGGTATAAGCGAACTCTGTTACTTCACAGAGTCGCAAACATAGATGCTGCGGCACAATAGGGCGGTATAAGCGAACTCTGTTACACCACAGAGTCGCTGAGGTAGAGACGCAGAAATCGAGACTGTTTCCTGTTAACACTACAGGGATACACAGATAACAGCTGTGCGGATAGCAGTCCGTGATCATGCACTCAGCAACGCAAACAAGCAACTCCTCACCGGAGAAGCCGGTATTATAGGAGCTTATTTCAGCCAGGCCCAGAACACGTGCATACAAATCTCCTCACCGGAGGTGCCGGTATTCTAGGGGCTTATTTCAGCTGAGCCCTAACCACATGCGTGCTGATCACACTGGCGCAAAGCACATAACACAATTGATACTAGCGCACGGAATAGCGACCATGCGCACCTTTTATAGCAGCAGCTACAGGACCTTCCAGAAAAGGACCAATGACAAACTGATACAGAACACAAGCCATTTCAGGACCTTTCTGTTGGACCAATGGGAGTCGCTGCTGTAACCGAGCATGTGACCCCTGATCTCCAACGGGAGATCTTGCCATGGGCATGCTCAGATGGAGAAACGCAGGACTTAGTCCCAAAGACGTCTGCTCGCCGCTGACCAGTACTGGCTACAATAGCAGAACCTGGAGAGGCAGCAGTAATCCTCTGCATAATGTTAGACTGGGCGAGATGCTGGGACCGACGTCTTTGCTGAGCACAGTCCACTGCGGCTGGAGACAGATGGGAGACCGCAGCAGGGATGGTTCGAGATTCCCCTTGTGCAGAAGCAGGAACTCGACCCCTAACATTACCCCCCTCCTAGGACCCCCTTCTTTGGGCCTCGCTACGTTCAAAGGCAGCGATGAGCTGCGGAGCATGAATTTGCTCGGCAGTCTCCCAGGACCTATGCTCAGGCTCATAACCCCTCCAATCCACCCAAAAAATTTTTTTGCCCAGTACCACCTTGCACTCTACAATGGCGTTCACCTCGTGATCGTCCGTAGATGAACCCGACATCCCAGGAGATGACTCAGGCAACCGGGAGATGACCACGGGTTTTAGGAGGGACACATGGAAGGTGTCGGAGATACCAAGGCGAGGCGGAAGAGCTAAACGGTAAACCACAGAGTTCACCTGCTTGAGGACCTTGAAGGGACCCAAATAGCAGGGTGCCAACTTAGTGGACTCCATCCGCAGCCTGATGTTTCGGGCGGAGAGCCACACTAGGTCGCCAGGAGCAAATGTTGGAGTGGGACGCCGATGGGCATCGGCAGAAGACCTCATCCTCTCCTTGGAAGCCTGAAAGGCATCCTGGGTGCGGTCCCATATGTCCCGTGCCTCCACAGCTCAGTCTGCCACCCTGGAGTCGGTGGAAGCCACGGGCATGGGCACCGGTACCCGTGGATGCTGACCTTAATTTAAGAGGAATGGGGTCTGTCTGGTGGAGTCAGCCACAGCATTGTTTAGCGTGAACTCCGCCCACGGGAGTAATGATGCCCAGTCATCCTGCCTGGCAGAGACAAAATGTCGCAAGTATGTGACCATGTGACCAACCCATTCGTCTCGGGATGATATGCAGAGGAGAGGTTTAACTCAATGCAGAGTAGACGACACAGCTCTCTTAGAACCGAGACGCAAATTGGGGGCGTCGATCGCTGACAGTCTTGTCTGGCATACCGTGTAGACGGAAGATGTGTCTAATAAATAATGCTGCCAAGGCCCGTGCAGAAACTAACCGTGGTAGCAGCACCAAGTGCACCATTTTGGAGAAGTGGTCGGTGATGACCCAAATGATGGTACAATCCCGAGACTTGGGTAAGCCCACCACAAAGTCCATCCGGACCATCTCCCAGGGCCTGCCTGCAACCGGCAAAGGGAAAAGTAACCCAGCTGGCCGTTGTCGAGGGGACTTGTTCTTGGCGCAGGAGACACACGCCTGAACATATTCCATCACGTCACGGACCATAAGTGGCCATCAGTATGTCCTGGTCAATAATTCAGTTGTCCTCTTTGCCCCAAAGTGTCCACCCACCTTGGATGAGTGTGCCCAAGAGAGTACCTCCGGTCGCAAATTAGTGGGCACAAAAGTCTTGCCCGGAGTCACACTCTAGCGAAACCGGGGCTACCGTTCTCAGGTTCTCTTCGGGGACAATAAGCCAAGGCTCCTCATCCTCCTCCTCTGATGACACTAAGGAGCGAGAGAGAGCATCGGCCCGAATATTCTTCTCACCGGAGAGAAAATGGAGGGTGAAGTGGAACCGAGAGAAGAATAGGGACCATCTGGCATGGCGAGAATTTAGCCGCTGAGCCGTTTGCAAATATACCAAGTTTTTGTGGTCAGTGAAGACTTGGAAGGGAAAATGAGCCCCCTCCAGAAGATGTCTCCACTCAGAGAAGGCCAACTTCATAGCCAGCAACTCCCTGTCCCCGATGGAATAATTCCTCTCTGCTGGTCTTAGAAAAGAAGAAGCAGGGATGCTTCGGACCTTGCGCATCCTTTTGATAAAGGACTGCTCCAGCACCAAAAGAAGAGGAGTCCACCTCTAAAATAAACGGCTTATCAACATCGGGGCGATGTAATATGGGAGCACTGGCAAAATGCGACTTGATGGAAGAGAACGCCTTAGAGACCTCCTCAGACCACAACTTGGGATTTGCTCCCTTCTTGGTGAGGGCTACCAAGGGAGCTACCACAGTCGAGAAATGGGGAATGAACTGGCGATAATAATTAATGAACCCCATAAAGCGCTGCACCGCTTAAAGAGAATGGGGTTCTTGCCAGTCCATTACAGCCTGTAGTTTGGCAGGATCCATAGCCAATCCCTGGGCAGAAATGATATAGCCCAGGAAAGGTAAAGACTCCTGCTCAAACACACATTTCTCCAGCTTGGCATAGAGGGAGTTTGCCTGTAAGAGGTCGAAGATTTTGTTGACATCCCTCCGGTGAGAGACTATATCTGGTGAAAAGATGAGAATATCATCCAGATAGACTACTACAGAGGTGGAGAGCATATCCCGGAAGATGTCATTGACAAAGTCTTGGAAAACAGCGGGACATTACAGAGCCCGAAGGGCATCACCAGGTATTCATAATGCCCATCCCTGGTATTAAAAACTGTCTTCCACTCGTCCCCTTCACGGATGCGAATTAGGTTATAGGCACCACGTAGATCTAGCTTGGTAAATACCTTAGCTCCCCGGAGCCTATCAAAGAGCTCAGAGATTAGGGGCAACGGATACTTATTCTTGACGGTGATGGCGTTAAGACCCCTGTAGTCAATACACGGACATAATTCTCCGCTCTTCTTCTGCACGAAGAAGAACCCCGCCCCTGCTGGTGACACCGACTTCCTAATGAACCCTCTTGCCAGATTCTCCTGAATATACTGAGACATGGCCTCCGTCTCACGAAGCGAGAGGGGATAGACTCTTCCCCGAGGAGGTTCTGCTCCAGGCAAAAGATCAATAGGACAGTCGTAGGGGCGATGAGGCGGAAGAGTCTCCGCTGCCTTCTTGGAGAAAACGTCTGCGTATGACCAGTAACACTGGGGAAGAGGAGTAAGGTCTATGGGCATCTCTGTGGTGGTGACCTGAACGCACTCCCTGACACATCTGCCTCTACATGAATCACCCCAACCCGTATCCTCCCAGAGGACCACTCAATATAGGGAGAGTGGTGACAGAGCCAAGGTATTCCCAGCAAAACCTCGTCTATTCCCTCGGGCAGGACAAGAAAGGAAATACTCTCCTGATGGGAAGGGGACATAGATAAAGTGAGAGGGATAGTCTGGTGGGTGATTTGTGAGGGCAGAGTCGATCCATTCACTACTCGCACAGTCACCGGTTTGGCGAGCATCACCTGAGGTATAGTGTGGCGGAGAGCAAAGGCAGAGGACATGAAATTCCCCTCGGCTCCAGAATCCACATAGAGCTCGGTGGTGAGAGTAGATGGACCTACAGTAATTGTCCCCTTGAAGGACAACTTGGTGGAATATGCCGCGGTGTCTAGTGAACCTCCTCCCAGGGTCACTAGACGCGACCGTTTTCCCGACCGCTGTGGACATTTGTTGGCATAATGTCCTAACTGCTGACAGATGTTACAAACCAAGGGTACTCGAGCGACCCGGGACTTAGGTCCCGCTCGAGAATCCTCCATGGCCTCATGGGAGTCGGACGCCTGATTGAAAGATTCTAGAGGTCTGGCAAAGATGGGAGCCAGCCGCAACCTCTGCCTACACTGGGACCGCTCCAACCTCAGCTTGTGAAAACGGAGGTCGATGCGGGTAGATATGGCGATAAGCTTCTCCAGTGTGGCGGGAATCTCCCTGGTAGCAGCAAAGGCGTCTTTCACATAGCCCGCCAGTCCTCTCCAAAACTCGGAAATGAGGACTTTATCTGGCCAGTCTAACTCCAAGGCCAGAGTCCGAAATCGGACAGTAAAATAGCTGACCAAGGACGAACCCTGTGAACTTGCCAGCAGTTAGAGCGCCTCATCGTGGGTAACCTGAGGTCCTAGAAAGACCTTTTTTTAGAGCCTTCAGAAAACGAGGAGCACTTCGCACCACACGGTCGTCACGCTCCCACAGCGATGTGGCCCACTCCAAAGCTCTGCCCGACAAGAGAGATATTACAAAACCCACTTGTGCCCGATCCGTTGGGAAACGTGCAGCCAGAAGCTCGAGTTGTATAGAGCACTGACTCACGAATCCCCGACATTGCTTGCTGTCTCCAGCAAACTTGTCTAGAAGTGGGAGGTGGGAAAATGTAGGTGCAGAGGTGACAATGGACACACTGGCTGCAGCCACACTAGCAGCCTGAACAGCGACTGCGGTAACATCCACAGCTTAGGTTGTGAGCTCAAGAGCCGCCAACCTACCCTCCAGCTGCTGTATGTTCCGCTGTAGACTCTGGTCGTCTGCCATTTTACTAGCCAGACCCTGGCGCTAGTATTATGTTAGCGCTGGCGGAACGCACCAAATAAATATAAATAATAGATGCGTTCGCAGCCTGGGGTCCACCGTGCAGGCAGAACCTGCTGCTAGTAAGATGGTGGTATAAGCGAACTCTGTTACTTCACAGAGTCGCAAACATAGATGCTGCGGCACTATATGGTGGTATAAGCTAACTCTGTTACACCACAGAGTCGCTGAGTTAGAGACGCAGAGATAGAGACTGTGTCCTGTTAACACCACAGGGATACACAGATAACTGCTGTATGGATAGCAGTCCGTGATCATGCACTCAGCAACGCAAACAAGCAACTCCTCACTGGAGAAGCCGGTATTCTAGGAGCTTATTTCAGCCAGGCCCTGAACACGTGCATACAAGTCTCCTCACCGGAGGTGCTGGTATTCTAGGGGAAGGAATTTTTTTCCCCAATGTGAAGCTTACTGTTTGCCACTTGGGTTTTTTTTGCCTTCCTCTGGATCAACATGTTAGGGCAGGTTAGGATAGGATATGGGTTGAACTAGATGGACTTAAAGTCTTCCTTCAACCTTAATAACTATGTTACTATGTTACTATGTTATTTCAGCCGAGCCCTTACCACATGCGTGCATGATCACACTGGCGCAAAGCACATAACACAATTGATACTAGCGCACGGCTGAGCAGCCATGCACACCTTTTATAGCAGCAGCTACAGGACCTTCCAGAAAAGGACCAATGACAAACTGATCCAGAACACAAGCCATTTCAGGACCTTCCTGGCGGACCAATGCGAGTCGCTGCTGTAACCGAGCATGTGACCCCTGATCTCCAATGGGAGATCTTGCCCTGGGCATGCTCAGATGGAGAAACGCAGGACTTAGTCCCAAAGACGTCTGCTCGCCGCTGACCAGTACTGGCTACAATAGCAGAACCTGGAGAGGCAGCAGTAATCCTCTGCATAATGTTAGACTGGGCGGGATGCTGGGACCGACGTCTCTGCTGAGCAGAGTCCACTGCGGCCGGAGATTGGTGGGAGACCGCAGCTGGAATGGTTCGAGATTCCCCTTGTGCAGAAGCGGTAACTCGACCCCTAACAGCTGGTATCTTCTGATACAGTTCCGTTTTTCTGCCTTCTGTATTATGGTCAAATCCATAGTGAGAGAGCGTGTGTGTGTGTTACTCCTGAAATATATACGGAGATTTACAATTCCCCCAACACTGTATACAGCTGTCCTCTACTAATACAGTACACTTTTTCTCCTTTTCATATTCTGGTGTTATCCCTACTGAGCCTGTGATCGTGTGTGTGTTACTCCTCAAATATATACGGAGATTTCAAATTAACCCAGCACTGTATAAAACTGTACGCTACTGATAAAGTAAACTTTTCTGATTGTCATATTCTGGTGTTAGCCAGACTGGGCCTCTGACCGTGTGTGTTCTTCCTGAAATATATACGGAGATTAACAATTCCCCCAACACTGTATACAGCTGTACGCTACTGATAGAGTAAACTTTTCTGATTGTCATTTTCTGGTGTTATCCATACTGGGCCTCTGACTGTGTGTGTTCCTCCTGAAATATATACAGAGATTTACAATTCCCCCAACACTGTATACAGCTTTACGCTACTGATACAGTACACTTTTTCTCCTTTTCATATTCTGGTGTTATCCCTACTGAGCCTGTGATCGTGTGTGTTACTCCTCAAATATATAAGGAGATTTAAAATTAACCCAGCACTGTATACAGCTGTACGCTACTGATACAGTACACTTTTATGATTTTCATATTCTGGTGTTAGCCAGACTGGGCCTCTGACTGTGTGTGTTCCTCCTGAAATATATACAGAGATTTACAATTCCCCCAACACTGTATACAGCTGTACGCTACAGATAGAGCACACTTTTATGATTTTTATATTCTGGTGTTAGCCAGACTGGGCCTCTGACTGTGTGTGTTCCTCCTGAATTATATATGGAGATTTACAATTCCCCCCAAACACTGTATACAGCTGTACACTACTGATAGAGTAAATTTTTATGATTTTCATATTCTGGTGTTAGCCAGACTGGGCCTCTGACAGTGTATGTTCCTCATGAAATATAAACGGAGATTTACAATTCCACTAACACTGTATACAGCTGTCCGCTACTGATACAGTACACTTATGATTTTCATATTCTGGTGTTAGCCAGACTGGGCCTCTGACTGTGTGTGTTCCTCCTGAATTATATACGGAGATTTACATTTCCCCCAACACTGTATACAGCTGTACGCTTCTGAAACTGTACACTTTTTAGTTTTTTATATTCGCGTGTAATCCATACTGAGGCTGTGAGAGTCTGTGTCTGTTACTCCGCAAATATATACGGAGATTAACATTTTCACCTTCACCGTTTGCAGCTGTACGCTTCTGATACTGTACCATATATCTGCTGTTATTTTGGGTACATTTACACAAACATGAGGAAGTATGGTGGAAGAGGTCACAGACATGGTCGTGGGGGGCCACCTGCTACTGATGGTGGTGGTGGTGGTGCATCTGCTGTTATTGCTAAAAGCACAATAGCTCCTAAGGCAGGAGGTGTTGAGCCTGCGTCATCGTCTGGCTCCAGATTGCCTAGAAGGCTCCCTTTTCTGGGAGTAGATAAACCGCTTTTAAAGCCAGAGCATCAGGAACAGGTTTTGGCTTACATTGCCAAATAGCCTCCTGCTCTATCTCCTCCTCTTCTGAAGTTTCAAAAGCTCCAAGCACTGAGTCGTCAGTGCAGGCTTCTGGTCAGGAACAACCCCTTTCCTTGGGTCCTTCACCCCCACCGAAAGTTAAGGATGTGGCAGCCCACACTTCAGATTACTCCATGGAGCTCTTTTCACATACCATGCCTGGGTTATCAAGTCAAATCCTGAATTCCCCAGTCCAAGATGAATCTGACATGGAGTGCACTGATGCACAGCCACTGCTAGATGATTTTACTGGTACATTCAACCACAGCACTACATTGCTTTCACAGTGTACTGAGCCAGAATGTGACCCTGATGAAACCCAGGTGCCCCTTCCCGAATACTCTACCACCATACACGGTGACACAGAGGAAGGTGCAGATGAAATTGAAGAGGAGGTGATAGATGACCCAGTTGTTGACCTGGATTGGCATCCAGTGGAGGAAGAGGATGCTGCTGGCAATAGCTCAGAAGAGGAGAAAGATCGGAAGCGGGTATTGACATCGCAGCTGGGGTATCTGGCAGGCCCCTGTCTCTCCAAAAAGGTGTAAAAAAAACAGAGAGTTGCAGGACAGCTTGGCCAGACAGTCAAATTACTAAAGCGTGCAAGCCCTGAAAATTTATACCATAGTAGGAAGAGTCCAGTGTGGCACTTTTTTTGACCAAAATCCTATTCATGAGGCAAAGGTTATCTGTAAAACGTGCATAAGGACCTTTAGCCGAGGGAAAAATCTCAGAAATTTGAATACCAATTGAATGCTTAGACATTTACTGAACATGCACTTGCAAGCGTGGACGGACTACAAAACCTCAGGTAGCACATGTGCACCGGCTCCGACTGAAGTTAGCCAGCAACGCTCCACCACTTCCCCCACTGTAAGCCCACCAGTTGGCTTACCACCAGCAAGAAATGTTGGTGTCTTTGCAAGGCCAAAGCAGTCAGGGAATCACAATGTTTTTGCAACAAAAGACTGCATCTAGGCCATCACCACCACCACCATCACCAACCCCTTCTCAGTCCGTCATGTCCACCGATAGTTCCCCTATATACAGCTCTCAAGTCCAGCTCACCCTACCAGACACTCTGAGTAGGACAAGAAATTACTCATCATCTTATCCGCGTACATTGGGTTTGAATGCCTGCATTGCCAAACTGATCTCATTAGAGATGATGCCCTTCCGTTTGGTTGAAAGTGCAGCGTTCCGAGAGATAATGGTCTACTCTGTCACATGCTATGACCTACTCAGTCGGCACTTCTTTTCTAGAAAATCCATCCCTGCCCTCCACCTGCATGTGAAAGACAGCATTGTCCATGCACTCAAACAATCAGTGAGTGGAAAGGTGCACCTCACAACAGATGCATGGGTCAGTAGGCATGGCCATCACTGCGCACTGGGATAATGTGGTGGATGCAGGGTCCACAAGGGACAGTGCCGGTGGGACAGTGCTGCCTAGCCCACGGTATAGGCAACAGATGGCTGTAGGCGTTCGACCCTTCTCCTCCTACTCCAGAAGCGAAAGCTCGTCAACAGAGCGCAGTCGCACGAGCATGCCATCCGCAACTGCCAGTGTTGCACACGAGGTGTCCCACTATCGAACAGCTAGTGGTAAGTGTCAGCAGGCTGTTTTAAAAATGATGTCTTTGGGCGACAACAGACACACCGCGGAGGTACTGGCCGACTACTTGCAGTGAGAAACTGAGTCATGGCTGGGCAGTATACATCTTGAGCCAGGCAAGGTAGTCAGTGATAATTTTGTGGCGGCAATAGCACTGGCAAAACTCAGACACATACCTTGTCTGGCTCACACCTTGAACCTGGTGGTGCAGTGCTTCTTAAATAATTATCCTGAGTTAACAGCCCTGCTCCATAAAGTGCGAAGACTGTGCTCGCACATCCGTCGCTCGCCCGTAGACTCCAGTCACATGCAGAGGCTGCAGCGATTGCTCCACCTCCCCAAGCACCGCCTAATCATAGACATTGCAACAAGGTGGAACTCCACCATGCACATGGTTGAGACGCTGTGCGAACAGAGGCAGGCTGTAATGCATTTGTGGGAGGATACACGGGCAGGCAGTTTGAGGGCAGACATGGAGTTTTCGGGTGTGCAGTGGTCAAAGCTGAAAGACCTCTTTAAAGTCCTTCAGTGTTTTGAGGAATGCACACTGCTGGTAAGCACAGACGATGCCATCATAAGCATGAGCATCCCACTTATGCGTCTGCTCATGCAAACTTAGACGCACATTAAGGATCAGGCGTCTGCAGTGGAGTAGGAAGAGGGAAGCCTTTATGACTGTCAGCCATTGTCTGCTCAGGGAACTGTCCTGGAGGAGGTGGATGAAGAAGAGGAGGAGGAGGAGGAGGGGGGATGATTATTTTGGTGAAGAGGATGCTTCTCAGCGGGCAAGAGAAAATGTTGACTTGCCAAGTTCAGGTCCAGGGTTTGTGCGTAACTGGAGGGATGTGGATTTGGCAGAAAGTGCTCCTCCACCCACCACTGGCAGTGCATCACTGACACCTGGAACATTGGCCCACATGTGTGATTATGCCTTGCAGATCCTAAAAAGGGACCCCGCATTGCCAAAATGATAAATGATAATGATTACTTGTTGGCCAGCCTCCTCGATCCATGCTATAAAGGCAAATTACAGAACATAATGCCACAGGAGAACCTAGAGCTAATATTGGCCAACAAACAAGCAACTCTGATAAACCGTTGTTAGAGGCATTCCCAGCAAACAGCAGTAGTGCAGGTTCTACCACGAGCCGTACTGGCCCAAATGTAAGAGGTGTTCGTGGTGCACACAGCCGATGTGGCTTTGGAGACAGGGGTTTCATGACCATGTTGTGTACTGATTTCTCCAGGACAGCTCACACGCCTGTTAATCAGGAATCTATAGCAACAGACAGGAGACCACAGTTGTCAACTATGGTTCAAATTACTTCTCCTCCCCTATTGATGTTCTCCCTGACCGGTCATTCCACTTTGACTACTGGACCTGTAAACTGGACTCCTGGCCTGAATTGGCACAATATGCCTTACAGGAGCTCGCTTGCCCTGCTGGTAGTGTGCTATCAGAAAGAGTCTTCAGTGCTGCTGGATTAATCCTGACAGAAAGAATGACCCGTCTGTCGACACAAAATCTTGATGGTCTAACCTTCATTAAAATGAACCATGCATGGGTTTCAAATGATTTTGTCCTACCTCCCCCTGATGACACATAGGTTGATAGCAAAATGGCTCGTTTTGTCCTTCTCTTCCTCTGACTTCTCCAATTCCTCCACTTGCAGCTGCAGAACGTCCAGCCTACACCTGAACATATGCCATTTTTACCACCTCCCTATCTGGGCTGTCCCCCCCCCACAGGGCCGGGGTCACCACCTGGCGCACCCGGCCAAGTGCCTGTACCCTGAGCAGGTGGCAGGTCCCACTCTGGGGTGACGGCACTGGCACAGGGTCTCTCATAGTAAAAAAAACTGTCTCTGACGGTGAGAGGGCCCACTCGCCGTCAGACACACCGGCGAACTATGAGGGGCCCTGTGCCAGTTCTGTCGCCCACGAGTCGGCACCCCCTGCTTGTTCAGGGCCCCAGCACTTGCAATACTTACCTCTCCCTGCTTCAACGCTGTGGAGTCTGGGCAGTTAAATCCTTCACAGCAACTACAAATTTGCTTAACTGATCGATGCTGTTTAAGACGTAGCTATGGCCTGTCCTGCTGGGCTCTACTTTCAGATGATCAATGGCTACCATTTCTAATGGACGTCGACTCACAATCGGATGCAGTGTTGCTTTCTGATCAGCTTTCACAGTTTTACTAGTCACAGACTTGTGACATTCCTGGCAACATTTTTCAATGTCTCCTCTCATGCCAATCCAATAGAATCGCCTACGGCCTTTGGCTTCTATCTTTTGCACTCCAAAGTGACTAGTCTGATCATAATAAGCAGTGAGGGCCATGTCTACATTTTTTCTTTGGCATCACAATTTGATGGAGACTAGTGTTGAGCGATAGTGCTCGATATCTAAAAATATTGTATCGAAATTGTATCGCCGATAGCACTAAATATCGTCGATATCCGATTTCGATACCGGAAGTCCAATGTAAGTCTATGGGAACAAAATATCGCAACTAAAAAAAACCTTTATTTCCTTGTAAACACTAAATATACACACATAGAATATATATATATATATATATATATATATATATACATGTCATTGTGACATATATATATACATATATGTATAGTTTATACACTTCTACATAGTAAAATATCCTCTGATTCAATTGCCGGGTAAAGCCGGCTTCTGTGAAAAGACAGAAGCACCCGACATGAAATGACACTTGGTGTACATAGGGTTAACCATGTATTTTCATGTCGTTTGCAATCTGATTTGCACAAACAATTACATCAGTCTATGTGTGCAAAATTTCACACCTGTAGGGGTTAATTAAAGGTGTAAATTCGTTGTAAAAAAAACAGACTTTTTTTGCTACGAATTTACACCTTTAATTAACCCCTACAGGTGTGAAATTTTGCACACTTACACTCATGTAATTGTTTGTGCAAATCAGATATCAAACTACATGAAAAGACATGGTTAACTCTATGTAAACCAAGTGTCATTTCATGTCGGGTTCTGCATTTTCACAAAAGCCGGCAATTGAATTAGCGGCTATTATACTATGTAGAAGTGTATGAACTATAAATATAAATATATATATATGTGTCGCAAATTCAATGACATGTATATATATATATGAGGTGTAAAATTGCTGAAAAAAAATGCGTGGGCTCCCGCCCTATTTTCGCAACCAGACAGACAAAGCCAGTGAGTGGGGGCAGATAATAATAGCCCAGAGAGGGACCATTATTTTTGGCCCCCCCCGGCTACTAACATCTGCCCCCAGACACCCCAGAAAGGGCAAATCTCTAATTAGATTTGCCCTTTCTGGCACTTTGCCCGTCTATTCCCATTGCCCTGTAGCGGTGGCGAATGGGTTAATAAGGGGTTAAAATGACCTTGCAATTGAAAGGTCACTTTAAGCCAGGTTAATAATTGAGAGCTGTCAATCAGACAACTATCAATTATTAATCCTATTGTATGAAAGAAAAATCAAACACACACACTTTAATAAAAAAGAAGTTTAATGAAATAATCACACAGTTTTTGACCATATTTTATTTACCTGCTAAAACCATTTCCTGTAATAAAAATAAAATAATAAAGCAAAATTATTCTTACCAATCCGATGTACAGTCAGGTCCCACGGTGTAATCCATCAGAAAGGGTTAATGTTTACTGCAGGGACCGCAGCTAATGCTGCAGCCTCACAGTAAACCCCCAAATGAATGAGTTCCTCTCCTGGCTGACAGGAGAGGAAGTGGAAAGCTTAATTGATTGCTTTCCACTTTCACTTCAGGTCAGCCAGGGACACAATCAGTGACGTCAGAGGGAACTGGTTAACAAAAATAGGGGATCCCCTCGAAAAAAAATGGCGTGGGGTCCCCCCTATTTTTGTTAACCAGCCAGATGAAGCAGACCGCTGAGGCCTGGTTTTTCAGGCTGGTAAGGATCCAATATCCATGGACCTTGCAAGCCTGATAATACCAGGCCACAGCAGTCTGCATATCACGCCTCCCGAAGAAGCAGTGCGAAACGCGCGTCGGGGCAGAGGGACGTCCGTGGAGTTCACATCAGCAGCTTTCCAGGTATGTGTTTTTTCAACCTGCTATATTCCTACACTGATTGAGCCTAAAAAGGTTGCTAGCATTGTCAAGAGTGGCGATATATGCGTCACATTACTATATGACTGGCATACCTACATGTCTTGCATTCAGATATGTTATCGGACATCACTGCTGATTGAGAGATACTCCTATGGTAGATAGTCCCTCTCTTCTTATTCATTTGCTTGTTGCAAATTTTAATTAAATGTGTATCAGGTGCCTTCAGCAAACCTTTTGCTGATTCAGTATTGTATATTTTTTGTATCAATAAAATGTTGTTCAAATGTACCATTTAGTGGCATACATTGGTTATTTGTTTCCACTACCTGTGTTTTGCATATCTTGGCTGATTAACAAAAATAGGGGATCCCCTCGAAAAAAATTGGCGTGGGGTCCCCCCTATTTTTGTTAACCAGCCAGATGAAGCAGACCGCTGAGGCCTGGTTTTTCAGGCTGGTAAGGATCCAATATCCATGGACCTTGCAAGCCTGATAATACCAGGCCACAGCAGTCTGCTTAGCTTGGCTGGTTAACAAAAATAGGGGATCCCCTCGAAAAAAAAAACGGCGTTGGGGTCCCCCTATTTTTGTTAACCAGCCAAGTAAAATGCAGACTGCTGCGGCCTGGTATTAAAAGACTGTCAAGGCCCATGGATTTTGGCCCTCAACAGCCTGATAATACCAGGCTACAGCAGCCCCACATTTGGCGCATCAAAAGATGTGCCAATTGTGGCACTTTACCCGGCTCTTCCCACTTGCCCTGTAGCGGTGGCAAGCGGGGTAATAAGGAGTTTATGTCACTGTTGATTGCACGGTGACAATAAGCCCGGTTAATAATGGAGAGGCGTCAATAAGACACCGATCCATTATTAATCCCAAAGTTATTAAATGCATAAAAAAAAGACAAAGCAAGAAAAAAGTCTTTTAATGAAATAAAAGAGACAACACAGTTTTCATTTCTTTTATTGTACTCTCATTCCTGCGACGCCATCGATCTCCTGTAAAAAAAGAAAAAAAACAAACCAACAGTATACCACCTGTCCGACGCAGTCCATAACGACAGTCCCACGACGATCCAGCTCTGCTACATCGCAATGACAGGCAGAGCCTGACATCCCGGCGCAGCACAGCTGCTTACCAGCTTCCCCGGCGGTGACGTCATCGGACTGACTGCTTTATGGCCGGGATTACCCAGCAGTCACTGCAGTTATCGCGAGAAACTGCATGTGACCGCCGGGGGGAAGAGGATGGCGGCCATGAAGCAGTCCAGGACGTGACCGCCGGAGATCTTCTGCCAGGTAAGTGCCGCTGACTCCTGACAGACCCGACCAACGGACACTGACAGTGACAGACCCGACCGACGGACACAGACAGTGACAGTGACAAATCCGATTCCGGTATTCGATAAGACGAAAATATCGAAACGAATTATCGAAAGGCCGATAGAGCTAATATCGGCCGATAGCCGATATTTACATTATCGTATCGCTCAACACTACACACCACCCAAAAAATTGGTTACAAAATATAGTGTTGTAAATTTAACAATAAAAGTCCATTTTTGTATTTATGAATAATGCTTAAGGAACGCTATGTTAAACCATAACATAGTGAAGACAATGGATTTTGTAATAGTCACTCATCATCATCATTGCAATTTATATGTGACAGTCACAGACATTTCAATTATTTCAGTTAATAAAATCGTTACTTTGTACAGCATGTATGACATGTCCAGCATGGACTCATCAATGTGATGACACAATAATGTACGATAAAAAATAACCATTTAAAAAAACATAATGCATTGTCACAATTTAAGTGTGTGCCTGCAAGTGTAGGTGAAACAAAGGCTACGGATAGCAAAGGTATATTCTATGTCTGTATCAGACAGTGGACAGCCTCTGATGGGTAATGGCGATGTTATACTGTACGTCAATAAAGTCTGCGGCTGCAATCATGCATTTTTTGCTTGTACAGTGTTGAAGAGGGTAAAAGCATGTCTGGTTACGCAAGGCTTTATCCGTCAACACTACCTTCCTACTGTCACGCGTAGGGTAGGGTAGCGTGTGTCAATTAGATGACTCTATAAAATGTGACGTTACGCAGCGTTATTGCGCCCTAGGGACGCCAAAAATACGACAGCAGTAATCATTTACTGTCTAATACTCCACCTATGACCAACAAAAAAAGACCGTTCCCTCTTTAACAATCTACAAGACTAACAAGCATAATGGTTGACGCTGACTTTATTGAGGTACAGTATTACATCGACATTGTCCATGAGTAACTATGCACTGTGATACCTGTATACCATTATTAATTTATATCTGTTGTGGTTGTTTCAACAGCACTTGCAGGTATAACTGGTACTACCTATTGTCAGTATGCATGATGCACTTTCTAGATGTAATAATTTATTATTGCACATTATTACCAGGTTTAGATGCTGGCCATTTCATATATGGTGTGTGAAGTTACAGTTGGCATCAGTATGTGTATTTTATAATGTCTGTCATAAATAAAACTCGTGATGATGATGATGAGGATTTTATGATTCGTACATCCATTGACTGCATTATCTTACAGGTACAGATAAAGTTCCTTAAAAAGCATTAATTGATAAGTATGAAATGTACTTTTATGCATTAATTTCAAAAAGTGAAGACTATGTTTAAGTTTTTGTTACCATTTCTAATAGACATGTGCAGATATGCGCTGTGATGACAAATTATTATTTGTCCATATTTGTCATAAAAATTTATCATTCTAGGCCTGGAAAACTTCACAATTTCCTGTTTTAAGCATAACAATCAGGGTGACGGCTCTTCCCTATTTGGAGCATGTTCGACATGGGTTTTTCTGTGCATGTGTAGGGAACAGGAGACTTGTTGCCGGACACACAGCAGGGGAACAGCTGGCGTTACTGAACCCCACTAACACTATAGCTTGTGTATTGGTCTGTGGACACGACACTTCTGAGCAGCAACTGGCAGTGTTGTAGCACAGGGAGTAGAGTTCAGGTGGTAGAAAGATGAACATAACAGGAGACATGGATAACGTTGCGAACCAGTTATTTAATCTGAAAACGGACAGACAAATTCTGGCGAGATCCATGCCTTGTTCATTTTCAGAAAAGTAAGCCGGTCTACATTATCGGAGGATAGTCGCATGCGACGGTCTGTTAGTACACCACCTGCGGCACTAAAGACGCGCTCCGATAATACACTGGCAGCAGGGCAAGCCAGCACCTCCAATGCATACTGGCTAAGCTCTGGCCATGTATCCAGCTTAGAGACCCAAAACTTGAATGGGGAAGAGCAATCTGGGAGTACACTGAGAGGGAAAGACATGTAGTCTGTCACCATCTTACGGAAACGTTGCCTCCTGCTGACTGGAGCCGTCTCGGATGGTGTAGACATTGGTGGCGCTGCCACAAAACTTCGCCACATTTGGAACATACTGGTCTTGCCCTGTGCAGAGGCGCTGCTTGTGCTCCCTCTTGTTGCAGAGCTGTCTCCATTGCCTCGACGCACAGAGCTGCTTTGTAAAGCAGTAGCAGCAGCAGTGCTCTCGGCTGGAATGGAGAACATTATGGATTGCACCAGTGTGTCTTGGTACTCCCGCATTTTACGCTCCCGGTTCAACGGTGTGATGAGGCTTTGTAAGTTGTCCCGGTAGCGAGGGTCTAGGAGGGTGTACACCCAATAATCAGATGTGGTGAGAATGTGGGCGATGCGGCGGTCGTTTCTCAGGCACTGCAGCATGAAATCAACCATGTGCTGCAGACTCCCAACTGGCCAAGAAACGCTGTCCCCTGCAAGAGGCGTCATCTCTGCCTGCTCTGCATCACCCCACCCTCGCTCTACATACTGACTAGAGCGTTGTGCACCTCCCTCTGGAGCGATGTCTTCCTCCTCCATTGACTCCTCCTCATCCTCCTCACAAAGTGAACACTGCCCAGCCCTTTGTGAGGAACCACGTTGCGCTGACTGTCCAGAAGGTGATGGAATTTGTGACTCCTCATCCTCCACCTCTTCCAAAACCTCATCCCTTATTGCTTGCAGTGTTTTTTGAAGCAGGCAGATAAGGGGGACAGTCAGGCTGACTAGTGCATCATCTGCACTCGCTATCCGCGTTGACTCATCAAACGCACGCAAAACGTGGCAGATGTCCTTCATAGAGGCCCACTCAGTAGTGGTGAAGTGTGAACGACGCAAATTGCGAGTTGATTGCGCCTGATGCAGCTGATACTCCATTACTGCTGGCTGCTGCTCACACAACCGCTCCAACATATGTAACGTGGAATTCCACCTGGTGGGTACGTCACATATGATGCGATGTTCAGGAAGGCGAAATCTGCGTTGCAGAGCTGCAATGCGCGATCTGGCCATGCTGGAACGTCGCAAGTGAGCGCACTCTAGGCGGACCTTGTGCAGCAGTGCATCAAGATCCGGATAGTCCCTCAAAAAACTCTGCACGACCAAGTTGAGCACATGTGCCAGACATGGTATGTGAGTGAGGTTGCCAAGGCCCAGAGCTGCCACCAGATTTCGGCCATTGTCACACACTACCAAGCCTGGCTGGAGATTCGCTGGCAAAAACCACACGTCGCTCTCCTGCTTGATGGCATTCCAGAGCTCCTGCGCTGTGTGGCTTCGATTCCCCATGGAAATTAATTTCAGGACGGCCTGTTGACGTTTGGCCACGGCTGTGCTCATATCAGTCGCATCAGGTAAGCGTTCACGGGTCCATGTGGAGGTAGACCGTGACGGCTCCTGCAGCGATGATTCTGAGGAACTGGAGTAGGGGGAGGAGTCAATGTGGACAGACTTGATTCCTGCAATCCTTGGAGTTGGCAGAACACGTACAGCGCCACTCTCAAGATCTGTACCCGGCTCCACAACATTGACCCAATGGGCAGTGAGGGAAAGGTATCGTCCCTGGCCATGGGTACTGGTCCACGCATCGGTGGTCAGGTGGACCTTGCTACTGACGGCGTTTAGTAGCGCATGTTTAATTTTTCCCTCAACATGCTTTTGCAGACCAGGGACGGCTTGCCTGCTGAAATAAAATCGGCTGGGCACATTGTATTGTGGGACTGCCAATGCCATAAAGTTACGGAAAGTGTCAGTCTCCACCAGCCTGAATGACAGCATTTCAAGGGACAGGAGTTTTGCAATGCCAGCATTCAGAGCCTGTGCTCGTGGATGGTTTGCCGAGTATGGCCGTCTTTTATCCCATGCCTGTGCTACCGATGGCTGTTTTGTGGCCTGGGAGTGTGAGGATGACAGGGAACTTGCAGCTGTGGGTGGAATAACACTGGGTCTCTGGACAACAGTGACAGAGGTTCTTCCATGGCGATCCTGTGAGGAAGCCGAACCAGCTGTGTGTGAGCTGGAGGAAGAGGCTCCAACACGAGCTGAAGATGTAGGTGCTGCTGTAGGTTGGCCTACATCTCCAGTGTGTCTTTGTAACTCAGCTACGTGCTTTGTCCGTACATGTTTCCACATATTTGTGGTATTGAGGTTACTGGTATTTTTACCTCTTTTAACTTTTTGATTACACAGCTTGCATTTGACATAGCAAATATCATCTGCAAGTGTGTCAAAAAAGGACCACGCAGTGCAAGTCCTGGGAGCGCCCGTTTTGGCTGTTGGAAGAGAACTGCTACGAACGGGTGTCAAACTGGAGGGTACAGGCAACCGAGTCTGCAGCCTACCTCTCCCTACTGTTTGGACCGTTGGGGCAATCTCTTCCTCAGAGCTGCTACCACCACCTTCCTGTTCCTCACGCCATGTTGGGTCTTGGACCTCATCATCTCCACTACCCTCTTCCAACACCTGCTGCTGTTGGGTGGTCTGGCCAGCACCTTGCTCAACAGAAAATGGCACCTGAGTCTCATCATCATCAGATGCGTTCTGCGGTGTGCTGACCATCGGCACTGGCTCACCCGCCTCTTCAGATTCAGAGAGACACAGCTGTTGCGCATCACTGCATACTGCCTCTTCTTCACATTTCAGAATGCTGCTTGGCTGGGCCCCTGTTTCCAAGCCAACAGATTCTGAGAACAGAAGCAGAGACTCAGCTGGCTCCAGTTCAGAACTCTCTGACTGCCTGGGCAATTTGGCAGGCGGTGAAGAGACAGATGGTTGTTCAACAGTGCTGTGGTCCTGAGAGGAGGTGGAAGCAATTGAAGTCGATGCATTGGCTGCCATCCAACCAACAACGGCTTCAATTTGTTCTTCCCGCAGCAGGGGGGTACGCTGAGCTCCTACAAAAGTGCGCATAAAGGAACGCTCACGGGGAAAACTGGTGGATGCTGTGTCACTGGGTGCGGCAGCAGCAGGCACAGAATCCCCACGTCCTCTCCCTGCTGAAACTCCACGGCCACGACCACGTGCCTTACTCCCTGCCTTCTTCATCTTGGTAGATTGATAAAGAAAGTCAGAAAAGTTATAAGGCCTAAGTGTGGTTATTCCTCAGAGACTGCAGTGAACACTGCAGACAACTATTCAGTAGCTGTGAAAGGCCCCTTTGTCTACTTCTATAGTGTTTGCAACCAATGTATTGTATACGGATGGAAGCGCGTCACACTAATAGATTCGATTTTTTTCAAATATAATGGAGCAGCACCAATTAGAGAAAAATGTGAAGGATGAGGCAGTGACACACGCTCAGCAGACTACAACCAGCAGTGGTTGAAGAACTAACTGGAGCGTAATCTGCACTCAAAAAATGAAAAGCTCACAGACTACAGTGAACACTGAAACACAACTGTTCAGTAGCTGTGAAAGGCCCCTTTGTCTACTTCTATAGTGTTTGCAACCAATGTATTGTATACGGATGGAAGCGCGTCCCACTAATAGATTAGATTTTTTTCAAATATAATGGAGCAGCACCAATTAGAGAAAAATGTGAAGGATGAGGCAGTGACACACGCTCAGCAGACTACAACCAGCAGTAGTTGAAGAACTAACTGGAGCGTGATCTGCACTCAAAAAATGAAAAGCTCACAGACTACAGTGAACACTGAAACACAACTGTTCAGTAGCTGTGAAAGGCCCCTTTGTTTACTTCTATAGTGTTTGCAACCACTGTATTTTATACGGATGGAAGCGCGTCACACTAATAGATTAGATTTTTTTCAAATATAATGGAGCAGCACCAATTAGAGAAAAATGTGAAGGATGAGGCAGTGACACACGCTCAGCAGACTACAACCAGCAGTAGTTGAAGAACTAACTGGAGCGTGATCTGCACTCAAAAAATGAAAAGCTCACAGACTACAGTGAACACTGAAACACAACTGTTCAGTAGCTGTGAAAGGCCCCTTTGTCTACTTCTATAGTGTTTGCAACCAATGTATTGTATATGGATGGAAGCGCGTCACACTAATAGATTAGATTTTTTTCAAATATAATGGAGCAGCACCAATTAGAGAAAAATGTGAAGGATGAGGCAGTGACACACGCTCAGCAGACTACAACCAGCAGTAGTTGAAGAACTAACTGGAGCGTGATCTGCACTCAAAAAATGAAAAGCTCACAGACTACAGTGAACACTGAAACACAACTGTTCAGTAGCTGTGAAAGGCCCCTTTGTCTACTTCTATAGTGTTTGCAACCAATGTATTGTATACGGATGGAAGCGCGTCCCACTAATAGATTAGATTTTTTTCAAATATAATGGAGCAGCACCAATTAGAGAAAAATGTGAAGGATGAGGCAGTGACACACGCTCAGCAGACTACAACCAGCAGTAGTTGAAGAACTAACTGGAGCGTGATCTGCACTCAAAAAATGAAAAGCTCACAGACTACAGTGAACACTGAAACACAACTGTTCAGTAGCTGTGAAAGGCCCCTTTGTCTACTTCTATAGTGTTTGCAACCAATGTATTGTATACGGATGGAAGCGCGTCACACTAATAGATTAGATTTTTTGCAAATATAATGGAGCTGCACCAATTCCACAAAATCAAATAAAAAATAGAGTCTGTGAGTGACACGTGCAGATGCCTACAAACAGCGGTGGATGCAGAGCAAACTGCAGCGTCACCTGCACTCACACACACCTTGCACAGAGCTGTTAAAACAACACTGGCAAAAGGAAGCTTTACACAGCGGTTGGTAAACTAGCCTGCCTAAAGCACAGTAGAGTACACAAAATCGCAATGTCTAACTGTCCCTCAGAGTCAGCACAGCAGCGTTCTGTCCCTAACTGAGTTCACAGCACAGTGACGCTAAAATGGAGGCGGCGCCTTTTATAGTGCATTCTGACATCATTTCAGCAGCCAATCACAGCCATGCCATTAGTTAAGATGACCGCAGCATTACAGGATGTGCCCACACTTCATAAGATTCCTCATTGGCTGACTAAAATCACATTGCCTCTCAAAGAATTATGGGAACTTCCGATTCCGGTATACAATATGAAAAATATCGGAACTAAGTATCGGAATTCCGATACAGCGAATATCGGCCGATACCCGATACTTGCGGTATCGGAATGCTCAACACTACTCAGCTCATGACTGACAGTTTTAACAAATACATCGATTGCTGGGCATGAAGATAATGGGGGAAATTTATTGGATTTTTTCTTTATTATATTTGGGACCTCACCTTCGCTAGACAATTCCTGTTCCCCTGCCAGTTGTTCCAAAATATTCAATGCCTCTTGTTCCGTCTCTGTGGAAAAAAAGTCAAGGTTATTTTTATTGTAAAAAAAACGTTTAAATAAGATTTTTCTGGCAAATAAATGAAGGTCCTTGACTGCAGTGAAGCAGTCAAATGATGCTGTTGGACAGAAACTCAATCCTTTAATAAGAATATTATTTTCTGTTGATGAAAATATATGAGAGCTCAAATTAATTACCTTCATTTGACTATTGCCAGAGTCCGGAGAAAAATTACGTTTATTTGGAGGAAAGCGAAGATTTCTCTTCCTCTTTGGAGTATATGACGAAGATATAGAGATGAAGAAGAGGCTATTGAAACATCACTGACAGATGGATGGGAGGTCCTAGATGGAGAGTGTTGATGATTCACAGGTGAAATTCTTTTCCATCTATAGATTTTGCCTGATATGTAGTCATTTTGATCCCTCATTAATTTGTTGGTATGTCTTTTTTGAATATCTTGTACCAATATTTCTACATCCTTATCCAGCATTTCATTACATTGTTTAAATTGATCTGTGGGCATATCATTCTTGGCTTTAACAAAAAGTTCATCCAATTGGCCATCAACCTCCTGAATAGACTCAGCAGGCTGAGGCATTGAAGAATAGATTTTTGGAGCGTGGATACAGCCATAGATCCATCAAAAGAGCGTTTAATAGCGCCAAACACTTGACTCATCATAATGCTTTATATACAAATCATAAACCAACACATACAGATGTAGTTCGTTTTATCACTCAATTTAATGGGCAGAATGATTGTGTCAGATCTTGTTTGAATAAACATTGGCAAATTTTAAAGACTGATCCGATCATTTCTAAGTTTATAGGGGATAAACCACAAATTACTTTTAGGAGATCACCAAATCTAGGTGACAAATTGGTTAAAAGCCACTATGTAAATAAACCTACAAACAACCCTATCACACCATACAGGTTGAATCATGGATGTAAACCATGCGGTTCGTGTGTGGCTTGCCCCAATGTGATAAGAGGACACAGTTTCTATAATTCTGACCAATCCCGTGAATTCAGCATTAAACATAGTATAACATGTACATCAACTTCCGTCATCTACTATGCAACGTGTCCGTGTGCTCTGATTTATGTCGGACTCACAACTAGACAGTTGAAGGTCAGAACAAAAGAACATGTGTTGGGCATTCGGGCAGCTAAGGAGATTGAAGACGTTTCTTCCCTTAAAACCATCCCCAGACATTTTAAATTGTTTCATAATTGTGATTCAACATTGTTGAAAGTCTTGGGGATTGATAAATTACCTGATAACATTAGGGGAGGAAACGTCAGCAAACGTCTTGCCCAACTTGAGTCGAAATGGATTTGGACCCTTGACACGGTATCCCCTTAAGGTCTTAATGAGAGTCTCTCTTTTATATCTTTTTTATAAATATTTTAATGTTCTTCTTTTATTATTCTAGTTATCTTGGATTGTGAAATTGTGTACACTCTGACTGTACGAAGTATTCTCGAAGACATCTTCAATTTTCATATTTGTTCTTTCTATGTTAATCATCTTATTTTCCATTGATTTTGTAACGTTTTTTCACGTTATATATTTTCATGAATTATGCACTGTATATTATGCACTTATTAAATTTTACTATATATTTGTTCATATAATACACATATTTATTATTATTTGTTGTGCATCACATTTGTTTATATTGTGTGTAGATATTATATGTATGGGTATTAATTATTGTATCGATTTATATAATGGTATATAATATCTTTTTAATTTTTTTATATATTTGTATAATTTTATATATTTATGTATTTTTCATATATATGTATATAATTATTTTTCACTATTTATTTATTGATTCTGTTGCTCAATACATCACATCGATTTTTTGGATATGTATATTTATTAATTTATTTGTGTAGTTCATGATTTATTTATGCCATATTTAATCTAAGGCGTTATTATTTATATATATTTTTTGAGGATGTCCATTTGATCAGCATTCTGGTTTAGTTTACTTCGCCCATCTGTTGGGAGCTGTGGTGTGCGCATGCGCGTTTTTTGTGAGCTGGTCGTCCGTGGCGACGGCGTCTCTACGTCACCCACATGCCGAGTTGACTCGGCAATGTTTGTGGTCACGTGACGCCTGATGCGACGCAGCTTCCGGTTCGCGTCTGACGCGCATGCGCCGTCTTTTACCCGGCTCCTAATTGATGCAGTTATATATAGTCCGAGATCCCGGTATATCTTATCCCCCTGACGAAGGTTTAATACCGAAACGCGCGTCTGGGCGCGTCTTCTGAGATCCCCTGTGCTGGTTCACTGCTCCCAGGTAATTTTGCCTTCTGGCGCCGCATGGTATATGTTTAATCCAGGGCTGTTTATTTTATTCCTGGTTTCTAAGGACACGTTTTAATTGGCACATGTTCTCAGCACCTGAGTGATTTTCTTGATTGTTGTTTGCACAATATTATTCCATGTTACACTAATATTTGGTCACAGTGGTGCATTATTAGGTTTATATATATTTTCATATATACTATTATTTTGCCTGGGTGACTGCATTGGCGGTTGTATATATATATTTTTTACCTGGTCATATTTTGAGCAGTCCATTAATTAATTTTTACCAGCACAATTATATCTTGGGTTTCTCTTTATTTTACTTTACTAACATTAAAATTATACACAATTTTGATTTTTAACTTGTACTGTGCTATTTGTATATTAATAAAAATTGTTGGTGCACACTTATATGCTTGTCAGTATTTCTTCTTGCCTTTCAATACTGCTGGGGTGCTTCACCACACCATACCCTTTGGCTTCTTCTTATCTCACCGGATGGTCTGCCATCCTTTTTTGAGGAATTTTGGTGCAGAATTTGATATAAATATTCATTGTTATATGTTGATTTGATTTTATATTATTAATTTCCAAATTTCCTGCTGTATTTGCTCATGTGATGCTCGCCAAACCGGTGACTGTGTGAGTAGTGAATGGATCGACTCTGCCCTCACAAATCACCCACCAGACTTTCCCTCTCACTTTATCTATGTCCCCTTCTCATCAGGAGAGTATTTCCTTTCTTGTCCTTCCCGAGGGAATAGACGAGATTTTGCTGGGAATATCTTGGCTCCGTCACCACTCTCCTCATATTGAGTGGTCCTCTGGGAGGATACTGGGTTGGGGTGATTTATGTAGAGGCAGGTGTGTCAGGGAGTGCGTTCAGGTCACCACCACAGAGATACCCGTAGACCTTACTCCTCTTCCCCAGTGTTATTGGTCATATGCAGACGTTTTCTCCAAGAAGGCGGCGGAGACTCTTCCGCCTCATCGCCCCTACGACTGTCCTATTGATCTTTTGCCTGGAGCAGAACCTCCTCGGGGAAGAGTCTATCCCCTCTCTCTTCCTGAGACGGATGCCATGTCCCAGTATATTCAGGAGAATCTGGCAAGAGGGCTCATTAGGAAGTCGGCGTCACCAGCAGGGGCGGGGTTCTTCTTCGTGCAGAAGAAGAATGGAGAATTACGTCCGTGTATTGACTATAGGGGTCTTAACGCCATCACCATTAAGAATAAGTATACGTTGCCCCTAAGCCCTGAGCTCTTTGATAGGCTCTGGGGAGCAAAGGTTGCAGACTTACTCTCACTAAACACATCAGAAAAATCAGCCAAATAGTCAGGGACATCCTGAGACTGGAGCGAGGTAGAAAAAACAGGAGTGTCTCTACGAACACATTGACAACCCCAACTGACCACAGACACAGACTTCCAATCCAAAACAGGATTATGGGTCTGCAACCAAGGAAAACCCAGTACAATAATGTCATGTAAATTATGTAACACCAAAAATTTACAATTCTCTTGGTGGTCCGGGTCTACACACATTATCACCTGGGTCAAAAACTGGGGTTTATTCTCCGCCAAAGGGGTAGAATCAATACCCAGCAAAGATATAGACCTCCGCAGGGGTACCATGGGAAAACCACAACGTTTGCCAAAATCAAAATCCATCAGGTTTAGAGCTGCTCCTGAATCAACGAAAGCCTGAGCAGAAAATGTGGACATGGAGCAAATCAAGGTAACAGTCAAAAGAAATTTAGTCTGAACATTACATTACAAACAAATGAGCGCGCAAAACGTCTTCCCCGTTTAGGGCAGACGGAAATAATATGAGAAGCATCAACACAATAGAAGCACAACTTATTTCGCTTTCGAAACTCTCGACGCTGAGCCCCAGAAACAACTCCATCACACTGCATGGGCTCAGAGGTTTGCTCACAAGGCATCACCACCTCACGTATATTTCTACGCTCACGTAAACGTCTGTCAATTTGAATAGCTAATGACATGGAGTCATTGAGACCAGAGGGGACAGGAAATCCCACCATAACGTCCTTTAAGGTCTCTGCCAGACCCTTCCGAAAAAGAGCTGCCAGAGCATAATCGTTCCATTTAGTAAAGACTGCCCACTTTCGGAATTTCTGACAATATAGCTCTGCGGCTTCCTGACCCTGGGTTAATGCCAACAAGGTTTTCTCAGCTTGATCAGTAACATTAGATTCATCATACAATAACCCCAGAGATTGAAAAAACACATCAACATTAGTCAAAACAGAATCTCCAGGTGTCAGGGAAAAGGCCCAATCTTGAGGGTCGCCGCGCAACAGGGAGATGACAAATTGGACCTGCTGCACTGCGTTCCCCGAGGAGTTAGGCTTCAAGGCAAAAAGCAACTTACAATTATTTTTAAAGTTCAAAAATTTAGACCGATCCCCAAAAAATAAATCCAGAATAGGGATCTTAGGTTCTACAGCATTCAACCGAGTGAGATAAGTAGCAATACTCTGAAGTTCAGCAGCAAACCGGTCAACACGATCGGACAGATGCTTAATTTCCATTGCAGAAAACCTCTGTTATGATCTGCTACAAGCACTAAGGAAAGATGGGAATTCTGTCCCTACAATAGAACTAAGCTGAATCCCTACGATGTAACGGGGAACCTGATCCTGCGACCAGACCCGCTAAAGTCCTCAGCTAGTCTGAACGAAGACCAATAGTTGCGAGGGAGGAATCCCTACAAGATCTAGGGACTGGGAGAAAAGGTGGACACCTTGTTAAGGGTCTGCGGAACGCACCAAATATATAATGTAGAGAGGTGCGTTCGCAGCCCGGGGTCCACCGTGCAAGCGGAGCCTACTGCTAGTAAAAATGGCGCGAGAAGCAAACTCTGTTATCCCGCAGAGTCGCTAACATAAACGCCGTAATGTGCTGTGGCAATAAGTGCGAACTCTGTTAATCCACAGAGCCGCAAGAAAGAGAGCCGCAGCGCTATATGGCGATGTGTGCGCACTCACTAGACACAACTGAGTCGCAAAGAAAACACGCTAGGGCGCTGTCTAGCGTAGAAAGCGAACCCTGTTACGTCACAGGGCCGCTGAGAAAAAAGCACTGTGTCCTGTCAGGCTCTCAGGTACACAGTTAAGTGCTAAGCGTACATAAAGCGTGATCGTGTGCTAATGTCCTCGCGGAGTAACCCGCAATCTATGGCGTCTGAACGCCAGACCCTGAATACGGCAATCAAAACTCCTCACCGGTTATGCCGGTAATCTAGGGCATCTAGGTCACCGACCCTGACCAGCTACCATACCAAACTCCTCACCGATTAAGTCGGTATTCTAGTGGCTTATTTCAGCCGGGTCCCTAACCACACATACGCATGATCACACTGGCGCATAGCATACAATGGTTGATATTAGCGCATGGCGGCCCAGCCATGCTACCCTTTTATAGCAACAGCTACAGGACCTGCCAGAAACCAGGACCAATGAAACTTGTTCCAGAACATCAGTAATCGCAGGGCCTTCCTGGCGGACCAATAGGAGCCGCTGCAGTACCTGAGCATGTGACCCCTGATCTCCAATGAGAGATCTCACTCTGGGCATGCTCAGAAGGGAAAATGCAGGACTTTGTCCCAAAGACGTCTGCTCCAACACTGGCTATAATAGCAGATCCAGGAAAGGCAGCAGCAAGTCACTGCACAGTAGTGGAGTGGGCAAGACGCTTGGACCGACGTCTCTGCTGAGCAGGCTCCACTGCGGCCGGAGATGAATGGGAGACCGCAGCGGGACTGGTTCGAGACTCCCCTTGTGCAGCAGCGGGAACTCGAACCCTAACATTACCCCCCCCTCCTAGGGCCCCCCCTTCTCTGGGCCTCGCTGCGCTCAAAGGCAGGGACGAGCTGCGGAGCGTGAACATGCTCGGCAGGCTCCCAAGACCTATCCTCAGGCCCATAGCCCCTCCAGTCCACCAAATAAAACTTTTTGCCCCATACCACCTTACACCCTACGATGGCGTTCACCTCATGGTCATCCGTAGATGAACCTGATGTCTCGGCAGATGACTCAGAAAACCGGGACATGAGCACGGGCTTCAGGAGGGACACGTGAAAGGTGTCGGAGATACCCAGGCGTGGTGGAAGAGCCAAACGGTATACCACAGGGTTAACCTGCTCGAGGACCTTGAAATGACCCAGGTAGCAGGGTGCCAACTTAGTTGACTCAACTCGCAGCCTGATGTTACGGGCGGAGAGCCACACCAAGTCCCCAGGAGCAAATGTTGGAGCAGGGCGCCGATGTGCGTCGGCGGAGGACCTCATCCTCTCCTTGGATGCCTGAATGGCATCCTGGGTACGGTCCCAAATGTACCATGCCTCCACAGCCCAGTCTGCCACCCTGGAGTCGGCGGAAGACACAGGCATGGGCACCGGAACCCGCGGATGCTGACCGTAGTTTAGGAGGAATGGAGTCTGTCCGGTGGAATCAGCCACAGCATTGTTTAGGGCAAACTCAGCCCATGGTAGCAAGGATGCCCAGTCATCCTGCCTGGCCGAGACAAAATGTCATAGATAGGTGACCAAAGTCTGGTTGGCCCTCTCTACCAACCCATTTGTCTCAGGATGGTACGCTGAAGAGAGATTTAACTCAATACTGAGTAGACGACAAAGCTCTCTCCAGAACCGAGACGCAAACTGGGGACCTCGGTCACTGACAATTTTGTCCGGCATGCCGTGTAGACGGAAGATGTGCCTAACGAACAACGCTGCCAGAGCCCGTGCAGAAGGTAACCGTGGTAGCGGCACCAAATGCACCATTTTGGAAAAATGGTCGGTGATTACCCAAATGATGGTGCAACCCCGAGACTTGGGCAAGCCCACCACAAAGTCCATTCCAACCATCTCCCAGGGCCTGTCTGCCACCGGCAAAGGGTAAAGTAACCCAGCTGGCCGTTGTCGTGGAGACTTATTCTTGGCGCAGGAGACACACGCCCGAACATAGTCCCCAACGTCACGGACCATATGCGGCCAACAGTATGTCCTCGCCAGCAATTCAGATGTCCTCTTTGCCCCAAAGTGTCCACCCACCCTGGACGAATGTACCCAAGAGAGTACCTCCGGTCGCAAGTTGGTAGGTACAAAAGTCTTGCCCGGGGGCACAGACTCTAGCGAAACCGGGGCCACTGTTCTCAGGCTTTCTGTGGGGACAATAAGCCGAGGCTCCTCCACCTCCTCCTCAGAGGACACCACAGAGCGAGAGAGAGCGTCGGCACGAATGTTCTTCTCTCCCGAGAGGAAATGGAGTGTGAAATTAAACCGGGAGAAGAACAAGGACCATCTGGCCTGGCGAGAGTTAAGCCGCTGGGCTGTCTGCAGATACACCAAATTTTTGTGGTCGGTGAAGACTTGGAAGGGAAAGCGGGCCCCCTCCAACAGATGTCTCCATTCAGAGAAGGCCAACTTCCTGGCTAGCAACTCCCTATCCCCGATGGAATAATTCCTCTCCGCTGATGTGAAGGTCTTAGAGAATAAGAAGCAAGGATGCTTCCGACCTTGAGCATCCTTTTGGAAGAGGACTGCTCCAGCACCAACGGATGAGGCATCCACCTCCAATAAAAATGGCTTATCAACATCGGGGCGATGTAGGATGGGAGCGCTAGCAAAATGAGACTTAATAGAAGTGAAAGCCTTGGAGACCTCTTCCGACCACAATTTGGGATTTGCTCCCTTCTTGGTGAGGGCTACCAAGGGAGCTACCAAGGTAGAGAAATGCGGAATGAACTGGCGATAGTAATTAATGAACCCCATAAAGCGCTGCACCGCTTTAAGAGAGTGGGGTTCCTGCCAGTCCATCACAGCCTGTAGTTTGGCCGGATCCATAGCCAATCCCTGGGTTGAGATGATATAACCAAGGAAAGGTAAAGACTCCAGCTCAAACATACATTTCTCTAACTTAGCATAAAGGGAATTAGCCCGTAAGAGGTCGAAGACTCTGCAGACATCTCTCCGGTGGGAGTCAATATCTGGAGAGAAGATGAGTATATCATCCAGATAGACTACGACCGAGGTGGAGAGCATATCCCGGAAGATGTCATTGACAAAGTTTGGAAAACGGCTGGGGCATTACAGAGCCCAAAGGGCATCACCAGATATTCGTAAAGCCAATCCCTGGTATTAAAAGCCGTCTTCCATTCGTCCCCCTCACGGATGCGAATCAGGTTATAAGCACCGCGCAGATCTAGTTTAGTGAATACCCTTGCTCCCCGAAGCCTATCGAAGAGCTCAGAAATCAAAGGCAATGGGTACTTGTTTTTAACGGTGATGGCGTTAAGACCCCTGTAATCAATACACGGACGTAATTCTCCGTTTTTCTTCTGCACGAAGAAGAATCCCGCCCCTGCCAGTGACACCGACTTCCTAATAAACCCTCTTGCCAGGTTCTCCTGAATATATTGCGACATGGCCTCTGTCTCAGGAAGAGAGAGGGGATAGACCCTTCCCCGAGGAGGTTCTGCACCAAGAAAGAGGTCGATAGGACAGTCATAGGGGCGATGAGGCGGAAGAGTCTCCGCATCCTTCTTGGAGAACACGTCTGCATATGACCAGTAGCACTTGGGAAGTGGAGTAAGATCTGCGGGTAACTCAGTAGTGGTAACCTGAACGCAACTCCTGACACATCTGTCTCTACATGCATCACTCCAACCCAGTATCCTACCCGAAGTCCACTCTATATGTGGGGAGTGGAAACGGAGCCAAGGTATACCTAGTAGGATCTCGTCTATTCCCTCGGGAAGGACGAGTAGGGAAATAAGTTCCTGATGGGAAGGAGATACTAACAATGCAAGTGGAACAGTCTGGTGTGTAATCTGTGAGGGCAATGTCGACCCATTCACTACCCGGACAGTCACTGATTTGTCAAGCGCCACCAGAGGTATTGAATGACGGCGAGCAAAGTTAGAGGACATGAAGTTCCCCTCTGCTCCTGAGTCCACGCAAAGGTCGGCGGTGAAAGTGGAAGTGCCTACAGTGATTGTCCCTTTAAATGTAATCTTGGAGGAAAATGCCGCTGTCTCTAGTGAACCTCCTCCCAGGGCCACTAGACGCGATCGCTTCCCCGATCGCTGTGGACATTTGTTGGCATAGTGTCCTGTCTGCTGACAAAGGTTACAGACCACGGATACTCGGACGGTCCGAGACTTAGGTCCTGCATGAGGAACCTCTGTGGCCTTTTGGGGTTCGGACGCCAGATCGGGAGATTCGAGAGGTTTGGCAAAGGGGGGAGCCAACCGAATTCTCTGCCTACACTGGGCCCGCTCCAACCTCCGCTCGTGAAAACGGAGGTAAATTTCGGGTAGATATGGAGATAAGCTTCTCCAGTGTGGCGGGAATCTCCCTGGTAGCCAAAGCGTCTTTGACATGGTCAGCCAGACCTCGCCAGTAAACTGGAATAAGAACTTTATCTGACCAGTCTAGCTCTGAGGCCAGAGTCCGAAACTGGACGGAAAACTGACTGACCAAAGATGAACCCTGTGCCAATGCCAGCAGTTGAAGTGCCGTATCGTGGGTGACCTGAGGTCCTAAAAATACCTTTTTAAGAGCCTCCAAGAAACGAGGAGCACTCCGCACCACACGATCGTCGCGCTCCCACAGCGGCGTTGCCCACTCCAACGCTCTGCCCGAGAGTAGAGAGAGTACAAAACCCACTTGTGCCCGATCCGTGGGGAAACGTGCAGCCAGAAGCTCGAGCTGTATAGAGCACTGACTCACGAATCCCCGACATTGCTTGCTGTCACCGGCAAACTTGTCAGGAAGCGGGAGGTGGGATAATGTAGGAGCAGAGGTGGCAGAAGACAAACTGGCTGCAGCCATGCTAGCAGCCTGAACAGCGAGTGCGGTAACATCCACAGCTGAGGTTGTGCGCTCAAGAGCCGCCAACCTACCCTCCAGCTGCTGGATGTACTGCGATAGACGATGGTCATCCGCCATTTTACTAGCCAGACCCTGGCGCTAATATTATGATAAGGGTCTGTGGAACGCACCAAATATATAATGTAGAGAGGTGCGTTCGCAGCCCGGGGTCCACCGTGCAAGCGGAGCCTACTGCTAGTAAAAATGGCGCGAGAAGCAAACTGTAGCGCTTCCCACGGCTGTGGGGCGTCGGGACATGGCATAGCTTGCCTAGCTAGCCAATGCTCCCACGCCGCCAGTCCACGACGACGTGAGGCATGGGTCCCAGATGGTAAGAGAATGTGGACCCACTGGACCACGGAGGGAGACCCGGGCCTGCCCGGACTAGGGAAGGGCAGCGACCGGGATCCGTGGCAGCTGAGCATGTGGGCAAGGTGGTGACCTGCAGGACTAGACAACACCGCACAACTTCAGGTAAGAAGAAACATAAAGTTTACTTAAAGAAACAAAAGTACATAAACAGAACATAAGACCGGGCTCCCGATTCCGCACATCAGAGAAGGGTACACAACTCAGGATCACAGACGAGTGCTGGAGGACATCACGGGTAGATGCAGTCCAGGGTTATCTGGCACAGGCATACTTGGACGGCCTCTCTCTCAGACCTTAGGCGTAGCACAGGCTCAGCAGGAGAACATCAGACACCGACCTCAGACAGACTTCAGACGATGGCGGGGTCATCACGGGTTGATGAAGTCCAGGATCATCTGGCACGGGCATACTAGTATGGCCTCACTCTCAGGCCTCGGACGTAGCACAGGCTCAGCAGGAGAACATCAGACACCGGCCCAGGACGAACGTCAGACGATGGCGGGTCATCACGGGTTGATGAAGTCCAGGGTCATCTGGCACGGGCATACTAGGACGGCCTCTCTCTCAGGCCTCAGGCGTAGCACAGGCTCAGCAGGAGAACATCAGACACCGACCCAGGACAGACGTCATCACAGGGTAGACCAAGGAGGAACCGGCAGGACAGGCAGGTTGTCACGGCAAGTGACCAAGGCAGTCTCTGGGACAGGCAGGTTGTCACGGAAAGTGACCAGGCAGTCTCTGGGACAGGCAGGTTGTCACGGCAAGTGACCAGGGCAGGCAGGTTGTCACGGCAAGTGACCAGGCAGGCAGGTTGTCACGGCAAGTGACCAGGCAGGCAGGTTGTCACGGCAAGTGACCAGGCAGGCAGGTTGTCACGGCAAGTGACCAGGCAGGCAGGTTGTCACGGCAAGTGACCAGGCAGTCTCTGGGACAGGCAGGTTGTCACGGAAAGTGACCAGGGCAGTCTCTGGGACAGGCAGGTTGTCACGGCAAGTGACCAGGGCAGTCTCTGGGACAGGCAGGTTGTCACAGTAAGTGACCAGGCAGTCTCTAGACAGGCAGGTATATACGACCTGATATGATGGAGCCTCCAGGTAGGCTGCAGTCGGATGGCAGATGATCGCTCCCAGGTGAGCAGGCAAGAGCCGGGATCTCTGCAGATGATGTCCGAACTTCCGGATGGAGCTGCAGTCGGATGGCAGATGATCGCTCCTAGGTGAGCAGGCAAGAGCCGGGATCTCTGCAGATGACGTCCGAACCTCTGGAAGGAACTGCAGACGGATGGCAGACAGGCAAGCCGACAGGTAACAGACAGGTAACTGGAATCAGGAGCTGATGGCTGAAACAGAGTTAGACTGCACAGGAACAACAGGAACACGGATTGGATCTCAGAGAGTCAGGAACACAGACAGGAACACGGACTGGGTCTCAGGGAGTCAGGAACACGGACAGGAACATGGATTGAATCACAGGAACACGGACTGGAACACAGGCCTCGGACTCCGGACATCTGGCACCGATCAGCAGGCTCCGGACATCTGGCAATGATCGGCAGGATCCGGACATCAGGCAAGAAGGATAGGATCCGGACATCTGGAAGTGGTCGTCGGACATCGGACATCAGGCCATGGTCATCAGGCATAGGAACCGGACATCTGGCAGCGACCTGAAAAGGAACCCCAGCGGTCTGGTGCAAGCCCCGCCAGGCTCAACGGAGCTGGCCGGGATTGCACAGAGGCTGAGCACAGAGTAACAGAAACTCAGCACACACCGGACTGCTCCTTCCAAGATGAACTCAGGTTATATAGCAAGGATTCACAGTCACTGGCACAGGGTTCAGGACACAGCAGGATTTCAGGAACATAACACAGAGGACACAGTTCAGAAAGTCAGGTACAGGATGCGATCTAAGATCAGGGGTTCAGGTAATTAGACACAGCAGGAACAGGCCTGGATATACAGCCTCCAGGAACGGCGATCTGGGTAATCAGCCCCCAGCATAGGCGGAAACACAAGACACAATTCAGACATTCAGGTACCGGGTTTGATCCAGGATCAGGGAACAAGACACAGCAGGAACAGGGAATCAGCTCTCCAGAGCTGATCAACTTCAGAGCAGGAGCTGAACACACAACCACATACGGCTAGGTTCAGGGATTCAGTGTGGATTCAATGCGAAGCTCTGGCAACGCCCACTAGGGCTGGGGAACTTTATATATGAGCTGCTTCACAGCGATAGGCTGGAGCAGTAACTCTAGTAAACACCCAATCCACATAAAAGCAGGACAGGTGTGGGCCGCGCCCCCTATGCAGAGCCAGACAGCACAACACAGAGGGAACCCAACAATGGCTGCTGCCAACCACGCAGTAAGTCATGCACCACTGCAGAGGACTTTTCAAGCTACGGACGGCTTTCACAGCAAGTCAGGAACCGCACATGCGGGCGGTCATGCAAAGCAGCGGAGCCACTCACGCAAGTACGGGTACGCAGCAGAGTCGGGAACTGAGCAGCATCCATATAGGTAACAGACAACAGTATCCCAGCTGGTTAGGGGAAAGGAGCAAAAGGGTTAATGCAAAAAAACATGCAAAGTAACGCTGGAAAACAAAGTACAGACAATACCAGCGTTACAGTATCCCCCTCCTCAGGCCCCCTCTTCTGAAGACCCAAGTAAAAAAAAATTCCCCAGAAAAATTCACTTGGGTTTGGCGGTAAGTCCCATAGTTCACAATATGGCAGCAGAGTTAATAGCTCGAAAAGTCCGAACCGCTGACCAAGCGGGGAATCGAGCCATCTAGTCCACTTACCCTGTGGGGACCAAGTAGTCTAGTTCACACATCAGGTGGAGCTTGGAGAAAGTCCTGCAGACCGCACATGCTCAGCGGAGTCCATGGCCAGAGCTTACTGTAGCGCTTCCCACGGCTGTGGGGCGTCGGGACATGGCATAGCTTGCCTAGCTAGCCAATGCTCCCACGCCGCCAGTCCACGACGACGTGAGGCATGGGTCCCAGATGGTAAGAGAATGTGGACCCACTGGACCACGGAGGGAGACCCGGGCCTGCCCGGACTAGGGAAGGGCAGCGACCGGGATCCGTGGCAGCTGAGCATGTGGGCAAGGTGGCGACCTGCAGGACTAGACAACACCGCACAACTTCAGGTAAGAAGAAACATAAAGTTTACTTAAAGAAACAAAAGTACATAAACAGAACATAAGACCGGGCTCCCGATTCCGCACATCAGAGAAGGGTACACAACTCAGGATCACAGACGAGTGCTGGAGGACATCACGGGTAGATGCAGTCCAGGGTTATCTGGCACAGGCATACTTGGACGGCCTCTCTCTCAGACCTTAGGCGTAGCACAGGCTCAGCAGGAGAACATCAGACACCGACCTCAGACAGACTTCAGACGATGGCGGGGTCATCACGGGTTGATGAAGTCCAGGATCATCTGGCACGGGCATACTAGTATGGCCTCACTCTCAGGCCTCGGGCGTAGCACAGGCTCAGCAGGAGAACATCAGACACCGGCCCAGGACGAACGTCAGACGATGGCGGGGTCATCACGGGTTGATGAAGTCCAGGGTCATCTGGCACGGGCATACTAGGACGGCCTCTCTCTCAGGCCTCAGGCGTAGCACAGGCTCAGCAGGAGAACATCAGACACCGACCCAGGACAGACGTCATCACAGGGTAGACCAAGGAGGAACCGGCAGGACAGGCAGGTTGTCACGGCAAGTGACCAAGGCAGTCTCTGGGACAGGCAGGTTGTCACGGCAAGTGACCAGGCAGTCTCTGGGACAGGCAGGTTGTCACGGCAAGTGACCAGGGCAGGCAGGTTGTCACGGCAAGTGACCAGGCAGGCAGGTTGTCACGGCAAGTGACCAGGCAGGCAGGTTGTCACGGCAAGTGACCAGGCAGGCAGGTTGTCACGGCAAGTGACCAGGCAGGCAGGTTGTCACGGCAAGTGACCAGGCAGGCAGGTTGTCACGGCAAGTGACCAGGCAGTCTCTGGGACAGGCAGGTTGTCACGGAAAGTGACCAGGGCAGTCTCTGGGACAGGCAGGTTGTCACGGCAAGTGACCAGGGCAGTCTCTGGGACAGGCAGGTTGTCACAGTAAGTGACCAGGCAGTCTCTAGACAGGCAGGTATATACGACCTGATATGGTGGAGCCTCCAGGTAGGCTGCAGTCGGATGGCAGATGATCGCTCCCAGGTGAGCAGGCAAGAGCCGGGGATCTCTGCAGATGATGTCCGAACTTCCGGATGGAGCTGCAGTCGGATGGCAGATGATCGCTCCTAGGTGAGCAGGCAAGAGCCGGGGATCTCTGCAGATGACGTCCGAACCTCTGGAAGGAACTGCAGACGGATGGCAGACAGGCAAGCCGACAGGTAACAGACAGGTAACTGGAATCAGGAGCTGATGGCTGAAACAGAGTTAGACTGCACAGGAACAACAGGAACACGGATTGGATCTCAGAGAGTCAGGAACACAGACAGGAACACGGACTGGGTCTCAGGGAGTCAGGAACACGGACAGGAACATGGATTGAATCACAGGAACACGGACTGGAACACAGGCCTCGGACTCCGGACATCTGGCACCGATCAGCAGGCTCCGGACATCTGGCAATGATCGGCAGGATCCGGACATCAGGCAAGAAGGATAGGATCCGGACATCTGGAAGTGGTCGTCGGACATCGGACATCAGGCCATGGTCATCAGGCATAGGAACCGGACATCTGGCAGCGACCTGAAAAGGAACCCCAGCGGTCTGGTGCAAGCCCCGCCAGGCTCAACGGGAGCTGGCCGGGGATTGCACAGAGGCTGAGCACAGAGTAACAGAAACTCAGCACACACCGTACTCCTCCTTCCAAGATGAACTCAGGTTATATAGCAAGGATTCACAGTCACTGGCACAGGGTTCAGGACACAGCAGGATTTCAGGAACATAACACAGAGGACACAGTTCAGAAAGTCAGGTACAGGATGCGATCTAAGATCAGGGGTTCAGGTAATTAGACACAGCAGGAACAGGCCTGGATATACAGCCTCCAGGAACGGCGATCTGGGTAATCAGCCCCCAGCATAGGCGGAAACACAAGACACAATTCAGACATTCAGGTACCGGGTTTGATCCAGGATCAGGGAACAAGACACAGCAGGAACAGGGAATCAGCTCTCCAGAGCTGATCAACTTCAGAGCAGGAGCTGAACACACAACCACATACGGCTAGGTTCAGGGATTCAGTGTGGATTCAATGCGAAGCTCTGGCAACGCCCACTAGGGCTGGGGAACTTTATATATGAGCTGCTTCACAGCGATAGGCTGGAGCAGTAACTCTAGTAAACACCCAATCCACATAAAAGCAGGACAGGTGTGGGCCGCGCCCCCTATGCAGAGCCAGACAGCACAACACAGAGGGAACCCAACAATGGCTGCTGCCAACCACGCAGTAAGTCATGCACCACTGCAGAGGACTTTTCAAGCTACGGACGGCTTTCACAGCAAGTCAGGAACCGCACATGCGGGCGGTCATGCAAAGCAGCGGAGCCACTCACGCAAGTACGGGTACGCAGCAGAGCCGGGAACTGAGCAGCATCCATATAGGTAACAGACAACAGTATCCCAGCTGGTTAGGGGGAAAGGAGCAAAAGGGTTAATGCAAAAAACATGCAAAGTAACGCTGGAAAACAAAGTACAGACAATACCAGCGTTACACAAACTCTGTTATCCCGCAGAGTCGCTAACATAAACGCCGTAATGTGCTGTGGCAATAAGTGCGAACTCTGTTAATCCACAGAGCCACAAGAAAGAGAGCCGCAGCGCTATATGGCGATGTGTGCGCACTCACTAGACACAACTGAGTCGCAAAGAAAACACGCTAGGGCGCTGTCTAGCGTAGAAAGCGAACCCTGTTACGTCACAGGGCCGCTGAGAAAAAAGCACTGTGTCCTGTCAGGCTCTCAGGTACACAGTTAAGTGCTAAGCGTACATAAAGCGTGATCGTGTGCTAATGTCCTCGCGGGAGTAACCCGCAATCTATGGCGTCTGAACGCCAGACCCTGAATACGGCAATCAAAACTCCTCACCGATTATGCCGGTAATCTAGGGCATCTAGGACACCGACTCTGACCAGCTACCATACCAAACTCCTCACCGATTAAGTCGGTATTCTAGTGGCTTATTTCAGCCGGGTCCCTAACCACACATACGCATGATCACACTGGCGCATAGCATACAATGGCTGATATTAGCGCATGGCGGCCCAGCCATGCTACCCTTTTATAGCAACAGCTACAGGACCTGCCAGAAACCAGGACCAATGAAACTTGTTCCAGAACATCAGTAATCGCAGGGCCTTCCTGGCGGACCAATAGGAGCCGCTGCAGTACCTGAGCATGTGACCCCTGATCTCCAATGAGAGATCTCACTCTGGGCATGCTCAGAAGGGAAAATGCAGGACTTTGTCCCAAAGACGTCTGCTCCAACACTGGCTATAATAGCAGATCCAGGAAAGGCAGCAGCAAGTCACTGCACAGTAGTGGAGTGGGCAAGACGCTTGGACCGACGTCTCTGCTGAGCAGGCTCCACTGCGGCCGGAGATGAATGGGAGACCGCAGCGGGACTGGTTCGAGACTCCCCTTGTGCAGCAGCGGGAACTCGACCCCTAACACACCTCCTAACAGAAATTGTAGCAGGGAAAAATAAAACAGAAAACAAATTACTTAGAGATCCTAAGATCAAGCAAAACTGACTGAGTAAGGCACCTAAGCACCCGGCTAGCTTAAGAGTAGGTAATACAATGAAGTCCAGCAAAACCAGAAGGGCGGAGCCAGACTAATTAGGAAAAAAAGGTCATGTGAACAGCAAACTGAAACAAAACCTAACAAGAGGGCTCTAACAGTACCCTCCCTTCTAAGAGGATCCTCCGGATCCCCTAGGACTTAGGCTTATCCAGAAACCTCTTGTGAAACGCTCTGATAAGTCTAGACGCAGAAACATCATCCTTCCAAGTGACGAGGTACTGAAAACTCCCTCTATACCGTCTAGAATTTAGGATGCGGGAAATCTCATATTGCCCGTCCTCCAGCACCAGGGGAACAGTGGCCGAGACGTCTCCATCTGAGACCTCAGCTTTTTTCAAGAGAGAAACATGAAACACCGGATTAATCTTCCAGGAGGTGGGAAGCTCCAACTTAACAGCAGATTGGTTAATAACCTGAAGCACCTTAAAGGGCCCTACAAACTTGGGACCCAATTTCTTAGACGGAATCCTCAAGCGCAGATTCTTAGAGGACAACCAAACCATGTCACCAATAGCAAACAAAACCTCTTGTCGTTTTCTGTCAAAATACACTTTGGATCTTTTGTTAGCCTCCTGAAGATGACCACGCACATCAGTCCAAACTCTCTTCAAAACACCAGAAAAATTCTCCTCTTCAGGTGCAGCCGATCCCAACTTGGAAAATGACCCAAAAGACGGATGTCTCCCAGTACAACAAAAAAAAGGCGAACAACCAGCAGAAGCGGATGTATGGTTGTTAAGAGCAAACTCAGCAAGTGGCAGAAACTCAGACCACCCCTCTTGATTATCAGTCACAAAACAACGCAAGAACTGCTCAACATCCTGGTTTTTCCTTTCTGTCTGGCCATTAGACTCAGGATGATATCCGGATGAAAACGACAAATGAACTCCCAACCTGTCACAAAAGGCACGCCAAAAACGAGCCACAAACTGAGGTCCCCTATCAGAAACAATGTCAGTAGGAACACCATGTAGTCTGACTATTTCCTTGACAAAGGCCTTAGCGAGAGTCTTAGCGCAGGCAGTTTGATGAAAGGAACCAAGTGACACATCTTGCTAAAACGGTCCACGACCACCCAGATGACAGTGAAACCCTCAGAGGGGGAAGGTCAGTAATAAAGTCCATAGCCAAATGTGTCCAAGGTGCACTAGGGACCTCCAGAGGGCAAAGCAACCCCGCAGCAGGAGTATGAGAAGACTTAGATCTAGCACACACAGTGCAATGGCGCACCCACTTAATGACTTCCTTCTGCCATCCTGGCCACCAAAAACTGCGACCCACAAGTCTCTTGGTCTCAGAGATTCCAGGATGACCTGCCAACCGAGAGTCATGACATTCATCAAACAAATCTCTCCTCAGGGTACCAGGCACAAACAACCTCCCATGCGGCGTGTTAGATGGGGCATTCTCCTGTGCTTTAAGAATCTCATCTTCCAACACGGAGTCCAAAACAGCAATAACAACCCCCTCTTGCAAGATGTTTTCCTCCTCCTCCTCAGTACCCACCATAGGAGAAAAGCTGCGAGACAAAGCATCAGCTTTAACATTTTTAGTACCTGGGATGTAAGTAACGGTAAAATTAAACCGTGAGAAAAACAGTGCCCACCTAGCCTGACGGGCATTCAAGCGTTTGGCAGCATCAAGGTAGATCAGATTTTTATGATCGGTGAAGACTTGAACGGGAAATTCCACTCCCTCCAAAAAATGACGCCAGTGTTCAAATGCGAGTTTAATTGCCAACAATTTCCGATTACCGATATCATAATTTAGTTCAGACTCAGAAAATTTCTTTGAAAAAAAAGCACAGGGATGTACTCCATCCGTCTTTGCCTGAGACAACACCGCGCCGACCCCCACAGAAGAAGCATCAACCTCAACCAAAAATGGTTTAGTCACATCAGGCTGCATAAGGATGGGAGCAGAGCTGAACCTCTCCTTTAGCAACACAAAAGCCTCAATGGCCTCAGTAGTCCACTGAACCGCATCAGCACCTTTCCTGGTGAGATCGGTCAGAGGTTTGGCAATCACAGAAATTTTTTTTATGAATTTTCTATAATAATTGGCGAACCCCAAAAACCTCTGTATTGATTTCACACTAATAGGCCTAGGCCATTCCTGCACAGCTTGCACTTTCACCGGGTCCATCTCAAAACCTTCACTGGAGACAATGTAGCCCAAAAAACTAAGTCTCTGTACAGCGAACTCACATTTTTCTAGTTTGGCAAAAAGTGAATTATCCATTAACAACTGTAATACCTCACGTACGCTCCACCAATGAGACTCCAAATCCAGTGAATAAATCAAAATGTCATCCAAATACACAACCACACTTCTGCCGATCAAAGGTCTAAGGATGTCATTAATAAGATTCTGAAAAAATGCCGGAGCACTGGAAAGCCCAAAAGGCATGACCAGATTCTCAAAATGACCCAGTGGAGTGTTAAACGCAGTCTTCCATTCATCCCCCTCCTTCATGCGCAACAAATTGTATGCCCCTCGAAGATCAATTTTTGAGAACCACTTGGCCCCCACTAACTGATTAAACAAATCAGGAATCAATGGCAGTTGGTAAGGATTGCGTACAGTAATCTTATTAATCTCACGAAAGTCTAGACAAGGCCGTAAACCGCCGTCCTTTTTTTTAACAAAAAAAAATCCAACCGCCACAGGAGATTTGGAAGGCCTAATGTGACCGGCGGCCAAGCTTGTCTGTATGTATTCCTCCAAATCCTTTCTCTCAGGAATAGTAAAATTAAATAAACGACTTTTAGGAAGAGTCGCTCCAGGGACACATTCAATAGTACAATCATAATCTCTATGAGGAGGCAATACCTGCGATTCCTTATCAGAAAAAACTTTCCAAAAATCCTGAATAGGTACAGGTAACTCCCCCTTAACTACAGCAGCAATACGCCCGTTACAACACTTGTCATAACAATTAGAACTCCAGGACTTAATTTCATTGGTAGACCAATCCAGTACCGGATTGTGCAATTTTAACCAGGGTAACCCCAAAATCACCGGTGAGGGCAAATTATTCAAAACTACCAAATCCAAATTCTCTTGATGAACACCATTAATAGTAAGAGGAAATTCACAGATATGGTGAGTAACATTTTTCAAGTGAGAACCATCCACAGACACCACATTAATAGGGGAAGATAGAAGTTTGGGTTTTAATTTTAGTTTTTCCAAAAATTTCCCATCAATCACATTGAGAGTTGAACCACAATCCACAAATACCCGAAACTCCATTAATTCCTCCTCACCAGCAGTGGTAGCAGAAAGAAAGACACCTTTATTGTTTAAACAAGCTATGCGGGCGAAACTGACCTCATTTTTTTTTCTCTCTTTATTCATTCGAAGTGCACAGTTCTTAATAAAATGGTCAGATTTACCACAATAGAAACACAAGCCCTCAGCAAATCTACGGTCTTTTTCCCGAGAGTGAGGTGTCATTGCTCCAATTTCCATCGGCTCTGCAATGTCAGTACAGTCCCTCTCCAAACTTGGAGATGACAAGGCAGATTTACTCTCATTAACCCTTGCACGCAGTCTCCTATCCACCCGTATGGCTAATTGCATAGCCTCTTGCAAGTTACCAGGTATAGGATAAGCAATCAGCAAATTTTTAATCCTTTCACTTAACCCAGCAAGAAATAAACTTTTCAAAGCTGAATCGTTCCACCCCACCTGAGTGGACCACCTTCGGAAGTGAGTACAATATTTTTCCACATTACCTGATCCCTGTCTCAAACGTCTCAATTCTGTCTCAGCTGATGAAACACGATCCAGATCGTCATACAATAACCCCAAAGCAGAAAAAAAACTATCCACTGATCTAAAGCATGGATCACTAGGCTGCAGAGAAAAGGCCCAGTCATGAGGTTCTTTGCGCAAAAGTGACATTATGAACCCTATGCGCTGTGATTCATCACCAGAGCATCTGGGTCTCAAACGAAAATACAACAAGCAAGCATTTTTAAAAGAAAAAAAATCTTGTTGTTCACCAAAAAATAAATCAGGCAAACGTACCTTTGGCTCCACGAAATGTGCTCCAGAACAACTACTCACGTGTTGCTGGATTTCAGCCACCTCCAGAGAAAGTCCCTGCAGGCGTAGAGCCAAATCCTGAACCGACACCATGATGGAAACAGAAAATCTTTCCTTAGTGATTTTTTTTTTCTTTTGGGCTGGACTTACTGTTATGATCTGCTACAAGCACTAAGGAAAGATGGGAATTCTGTCCCTACAATAGAACTAAGCTGAATCCCTACGATGTAACGGGGAACCTGATCCTGCGACCAGACCCGCTAAAGTCCTCAGCTAGTCTGAACGAAGACCTATAGTTGCGAGGGAGGAATCCCTACAAGATCTAGGGACTGGGAGAAAAGGTGGACACCTCCTAACAGAAATTGTAGCGGGGAAAAATAAAACAGAAAACAAATTACTTAGAGATCCTAAGATCAAGCAAAACTGACTGAGTAAGGCACCTAAGCACCCGGCTAGCTTAAGAGTAGGTAATACAATGAAGTCCAGCAAAGCCAGAAGGGCGGAGCCAGACTAAATAGGGAAAAAAGGTCATGTGACCAGCAAACTGAAACAAAACCTAACAAGAGGGTTCTAACAACCTCCTCCTACGGCCCCCAGAGATAAAGAGGAAAAAATACTCACCAAAAAAAAATTATAACTACCTTTTTTTTTTTTCCTTCTTTTGAGTACCATAGAATTAACAGTCAGGCCGGTGATTCTGTTATGATTTGGTAGCCGAAGAGGACAGGAACAAAAACAGCCAAGGCAGCCAAACACCAGAGAGGTTGGGAACTAAAATGTTGTAGATCCCTAAACTAACCGCACAACTAGAAGCAGCCGTGGGACGTACCTACCGTGACCTAGACGCCTCGACACAGCCGGAGAATTTAGCTACACCTAAAGATAGAAAAAGGAAAGCTAACTGCCCCGGAGTAGAGCCCCAAAGGAGTGGGTAGCCCCCCACACATATAATGGCGGTTAGACAAGATGAAATACAAACGCAGGTAGAAAATAGAGTAAGCAAAAGCTGGGGCCAAAAGCTATCTAGACAGGACCGGATAGGAAAGAATACTGTCTGCAACCCAGCAAAACCCTGGGAAAAATTCCAACACTTCTGATTCCAAAAATGCTGAGACCACACAATCTCGCCCCCACTTAATCAGATCTCTGGTGTGAACATGCTGCTACCCAGCAGCACTGAAACAACAGGAACAGAGCAAATAAATAGAAACAAATGAGAACTAGAGACCAGCACAGGCCCCTGTAGGGAACCCGGCTGACCTCACAAAGCAGAGCAGCAAAAAACAAAGAAAATATAACCACAGAAAAAAAAGCAGAAAGTAACTTATCTGAAAGGAGGCAGCAGAAACCAGATGTTAGGGTTTGAGTTCCCGCTGCTGCACAAGGGGAGTCTCAAACCAGTCCCGCTGCGGTCCCCCATTCGTCTCCGGCCGCAGTGGAGCCTGCTCAGCAGATACATCGGTCCCAGCGTCTTGCCCATTCCAGTACTGTGCAGAGACTTACTGCTGCCTCTCCTGGATCTGCTATTATAGCCAGTGCTGGAGCAGACGTCTATGGGACGAAGTCCTGCGTTTCCCCTTCTGAGCATGCCCAGGGTAAAATCTCTCATTGGAGATCAGGGGTCACATGTTCAGGTACTGCAGCAGCTCCTATTGGTCCACCAGGAAGGTACTGAAACTGCATGTGTTTTGGAACAGTTTCTCATTGGTCCTTGTTTCTGGCAGGTCCTGTAGCTGTTGCTATAAAAGGGTGGCATGGCTGGGCCGCCAAGCGCTTATATCAATCGTCATATGCTTTGCGCCAGTGTGGTCATGCGTGTGTGTGGTTAGGGCCCGGCTGAAATAAGCCACTAGAATACCGACTTAATCGGTGAGGAGTTTGGTATGCTAGCTGGTCAGGGTCGGTGTCCTGGATTACCTAGATTACCGGCATAACAGGTGAGGAGTTTGTTTGCCGTATTCAGGCCTGGCGTTCAGACGCCATAGATTGCTGGTGTCTCCCGTGAGGACATTAGCGCATGACCACGTTCTATGTTCGCTTAGCAGTCAACTGTGTACCTGGGTGCCTGACAGGACACAGAAGTTTTTCTCAGCGGCTCTGTGAAGTAACAGGGTTCGCTTTCAACGCTAGACAGCGCCCTAGCGTGTTTATTTTGCGACTCAGTGGTGTTAAGTGAGTTCGCACACATCGCCATATAGCGCTGCGGCACTCCTTCTAGCGGCTCTGTGGAATAACAGAGTTTGCACATATTGCCACAGCGCGTTACGGCGTTTATTTTGGCGACTCTGCGGGATAACAGAGTTCGCATCTTGCGCCATTTTACTAGCAGCAGGCTCCGCCTGCACGGTGGACCCTGGGCTGCGAACGCACCTCTCCATAATATTTATTAGGTGCGCTCCGCAGGCCCTTAACATAATATTAGCGCCAGGGTCTGGTTAGTAAAATGGCGGATGACCAGCGTCTACTGCAGTAAATCCAGCAGCTGGAGGGTAGGTTGGCGGCTCTTGAGCGCACAACCTCAGCTGTAGATGTTACCGCAGTCGCTGTTCAGGCTGCTAGCGTGGCTACAGCCAGTTTGTCCTCTACCACCTCTGCCCCTACATTATCCCACCTCCCGCTTCCTGTCAAGTTTGCCGGTGACAGCAAGCAATGTCGGGGATTCGTGAGTCAGTGCTCTATACAGCTCGAGCTTCTGGCTGCACGTTTCCCCACGGATCGGGCACAAGTGGGTTTTGTACTGTCTCTACTCACGGGCAGAGCGTTGGAGTGGGCAACGCCGCTGCGGGAGCGCGACGATAGTGTGGTGCGGAGTGCTCCTCGTTTCCTGGAGGCTCTTAAAAAGGTCTTTTTAGGACCTCTGGTCACCCACGATACGGCGCTACAACTGCTGGCACTGGCACAGGGTTCGTCTTTGGTCAGTCAGTTTTCCGTCCAGTTTCGGACTCTGGCCTCAGAGCTAGACTGGTCGGATAAAGTTCTCATTCCAGTCTACTGGCGAGGACTGGCTGACCATGTTAAAGATGCTTTGGCTACCAGAGAGATTCACGCCACACTGGAGAAGCTTATCCCCATATCTACCCGCATCGACTTCCATTTTCACAAGCGGAGGTTGGAGCGGGCCCAGTGTAGGCAGAGGATTCGGTTGGCTCCCACCTTTGCCACACCTCTCGAATCTCCTGATCTGGCGTCCGAATCCCAAAAGGCCGCAGAGGTTCCTCGTGCAGGACCTAAGTCTCGAGTCGTCCGAGTATCTGTGGTCTGTAACCTTTGTCAGCAGACAGGACACTATGCCAACAAATGTCCACAGCGATTGGGGAAGCGATCGCGTCTAGTGGCCCTGGGAGGAGGTTCACTAGAGACAGCGGCATTTTCCTCCAAGATGACATTTAAAGGGACAGTCACTGTGGACTCTTCCACACTTACAGTCGAGCTTTGTGTGGACTCAGGAGCAGAGGGGAATTTCATGTCATCCACCTTTGCTCGTCCCCACGCAATACATCTGGTAACGCTCGACAAACCAGTGACTGTCCGGGTAGTGAATGGGTTGACATTGCACTCGCCAATTACACATCACACTGTCCCTCTTACTTTGCGTGTACCCCCTTCCCATCAGGAAATTATTTCCCTTCTCGTCCTTCCCGAGGGAATAGAAGAAATCCTACTGGGAGTACCCTGGCTCCGTTCCCACTCCCCTCATATTGAGTGGACCTCCGGTAGGATACTGGGTTGGAGTAAGTCATGTAAGGACAGATGTGTCAGGGAGTGCATTCAGGTTACCACTACAGAGATACCCGCAGATATTTCTCCTCTTCCCAAGTGTTATCAGTCATATGCAGACGTGTTCTCTAAAAAGGCTGCGGAGACTCTGCCGCCCCATCGTCCCTACGACTGTCCTATTGACCTCTTGCCTGGAGCAGAACCTCCTCGGGGAAGGGTCTATCCTCTCTCTCTTCCTGAGACGGAGGCTATGTCTCAATATATCCAGGAGAATCTGGCAAGAGGGTTCATTAGGAAGTCGGTGTCACCAGCAGGAGCGGGGTTCTTCTTCGTGCAGAAGAAGAGTGGAGAATTACGTCCGTGTATAGATTACAGAGGTCTTAACGCCATAACCGTTAAGAATAAGTAGCCGTTGCCCCTGATCTCTGAGCTCTTTGATAGGCTCCAGGGAGCAAGGGTATTTACTAAATTAGGTCTGCTTGGTGCTTATAACCTGATTCGCATCTTTGAGGGGGACGAATGGAAGACGGCTTTTAATACCAGGGATGGGCATTATGAATACCTGGTGATGCCCTTCGGGCTCTGTAATGCCCCAGCCGTTTTCCAAGACTTTGTCAATGATATCTTCTGGGATATGCTTTCCACCTCTGCAGTAGTCTATCTGGATAATATTCTCATCTTTTCTCCAGATATTGACTCTCACTGGAGGGATGTCTGCAAAGTCTTCGACCTGTTACGGGCGAACTCCCTCTATGCAAAGTTGGAGAAATGCATGTTTGATCAGGAGTCTTTACCTTTCCTGGGCTATATCATCTCCGCCCAGGGATTGGCTATGGATCCTGCCAAACTACAGGCTGTGATGGATTGTCAAGAACCCCATTCTCTTAAAGCGGTGCAGCGCTTTATGGGGTTCATTAATTACTATCGCCAATTCATTCCCCACTTCTCCACTTGGGTAGCTCCCTTGGTAGCCCTCACCAAGAAGGGAGCCAATCCCAAATTGTGGTCAGAGAAGGTCTCCAAGGCCTTTTCTTCAATTAAGTCCCATATTGCTAGCGCTCACATCTTACATCGCCCCAAGGTTGATAAGCCTTTTTTATTGGAGGTCGATGCCTCGTCCGTTGGTGCTGGAGCAGTCCTTTTTCAAAAGGATGCTCAAGGTCGGAAACATCCTTGTTTCTTCTTTTCCAAGACCTACACACCAGCGGAGAGGAATTATTCCATTGGGGATAGGGAGTTGCTAGCCATGAAGTTGGCCTTTTCCGAGTGGAGACATCTCCTGGAGGGGGCTCGCTTTCCCTTTCAAGTTTTCACTGACCACAAAAATTTGGTCTATTTACAGACCGCCCAGCGGCTAAATTCTCGTCAGGCCAGATGGTCCCTGTTCTTCTCCCGGTTTCATTTCACCCTCCATTTCCTCTCCGGTGAGAAGAACATTCGGGCCGATGCGCTTTCTCGCTCCGTGGTGTCCTCTGAGGAGGTGGAGGAGAAGCCTCGGTTGATTGTCCCCACAGGGTGCCTAAGAACTGTGACCCCAGTTTCGCTTAAGTCTGTGCCTCCGGGCAAGACTTTTGTGCCCACCAATTTGCAACCGGAGGTACTCTCTTGGGCACATTCGTCCAGGTTGGGTGGACATTTTGGGGCAAAAAGGACATCTGAGTTGCTGGCGAGGACATACTGGTGGCCACATATGGTCCGTGACGTCAAGGAATACGTTCAGGCGTGCGTCTCCTGCGCCAAGAATAAGTCCCCTCGACAACGGCCAGCTGGGTTACTTTTCCCTTTACCGGTGGCAGACAGGCCTTGGGAGATGGTCGGAATGGATTTTTTGGTGGGCTTACCCAAGTCTCGGGCTGCACCATCTTCTGGGTGATAACCGACCACTTCTCCAAACTGGTGCACTTAGTGCCATTACCATGGTTACTGTCTGCACGGGCCTTGGCAGCATTGTTCATTAGGCATATTTTCCGCCTACACGGTATGCCAGACAAAATTGTCAGTGATCGAGGTCCCCAGTTTGTGTCTCGGTTCTGGAGAGAGCTATGTCGTTTACTCAGCATTCAGTTGAATCTCTCCTCTGCATACCATCCCGAGATGAATGGGTTGGTAGAGAGGGCCAACCAGACCTTGGTCACATATTTGCGACATTTTGTCTCTGCCAAGCAGGATGACTGGGCATTAGTGTTGAGCATTCCGATACTGCAAATATCGGGTATCGGCCGATATTGGCTGTATCGGAATTCCGATTCCGAGTTCCGATATTTTCGTCTTATCGGATACCGGAATCGGGATTGTCACTGTCACTGTCAGTGTCCGTCGGTCGGGTCTGTCAGGAGTCAGCGGCACTTACCCCGGCAGAAGATCTCCGGCGGTCACGTCCTGCACTGCTTCATGGCCGCCATCTTCTTTCCCCGGCGGTCACATGCAGTTTTCTCGCGATAACTGCAGTGACTGCTGGGTAATCGCGGCCGTAAAGCAGTCAGTCCGATGACGTCACCGCCGGGGAAGCAGGTAATCAGCTGTGCTGCGTTGCAATGACAGGCTCTGCCTGTCATTGCGATGTAGCAGAGCTGGATCGTCGTGGGACTGTCGTTATGGACTGCGTCGGACAGGTGGTATACTGTTGGTTTGTTTTTTTTCTTTTTTTACAGGAGATCGATGGCGTCGCAGGAATGAGAGAGTAATAAAAGAAATGAAAACTGTGTTGTCTCTTTTATTTCATTAAAAGACTTTTTTCTTGCTGTCTTTTTTTTATACATTTAATAACTTTGGGATTAATAATGGATCGGTGTCTTATTGACGCCTATCCATTATTAACCGGGCTTATTGTCACCGTGCAATCAACGGTGACAATAACCCCTTATTACCCCGCTTGCCACCGCTACAGGGCAAGTGGGAAGAGCCGGGTAAAGTGCCACAATTGGCACATCTTTTGATGCGCCAAATGTGGGGCTGCTGTAGCCTGGTATTATCAGGCTGTTGAGGGCCAAAATCCATGGGCCTTGACAGTCTTTTAATACCAGGCCGCAGCAGTCTGCATTTTACTTGGCTGGTTAACAAAAATAGGGGGGATCCCCACGCCGTTTTTTTTTCGAGGGGATCCCCTATTTTTGTTAACCAGCCAAGCTAAGCAGACTGCTGTGGCCTGGTATTATCAGGCTTGCAAGGTCCATGGATATTGGATCCTTACCAGCCTGAAAAACCAGGCCTCAGCGGTCTGCTTCATCTGGCTGGTTAACAAAAATAGGGGGGACCCCACGCCAATTTTTTTCGAGGGGATCCCCTATTTTTGTTAATCAGCCAAGATATGCAGACTGCTGTGGCCTGGTATTATCAGGCTGGCAAGGTCCATGGATCTTGGCTCCTTAACAGCCTGAAAATCCAGGCCTCAGCGGTCTGCTTCATCTGGCTGGTTAACAAAAATAGGGGGGACCCCACGCCAATTTTTTCGAGGGGATCCCCTATTTTTGTTAATCAGCCAAGATATGCAGACTGCTGTGGCCTGGTATTATCAGGCTGGCAAGGTCCATGGATCTTGACTCCTTAACAGCCTGAAAATCCAGGCCTCAGCGGTTTTCTTCATCTGGCTGGTTAACAAAAATAGGGGGGACCCCACGCCAATTTTTTTCGAGGGGATCCCCTATTTTTGTTAATCAGCCAAGATATGCAGACTGCTGTGGCCTGGTATTATCAGGCTGGCAAGGTCCATGGATCTTGACTCCTTAACAGCCTGAAAATCCAGGCCTCAGCGGTTTTCTTCATCTGGCTGGTTAACAAAAATAGGGGGGACCCCACGCCAATTTTTTTCGAGGGGATCCCCTATTTTTGTTAATCAGCCAAGATATACAGACTGCTGTGGCCTGGTATTATCAGGCTGGCAAGGTCCATGGATCTTGGCTCCTTAACAGCCTGAAAATCCAGGCCTCAGCGGTTTTCTTCATCTGGCTGGTTAACAAAAATAGGGGGGACCCCACGCCAATTTTTTTCAAGGGGATCCCCTATTTTTGTTAATCAGCCAAGATATACAGACTGCTGTGGCCTGGTATTATCAGGCTGGCAAGGTCCATGGATCTTGGCTCCTTAACAGCCTGAAAATCCAGGCCTCAGCGGTCTGCTTCATCTGGCTGGTTAACAAAAATAGGGGGACCCCACGCCATTTTTTTTTCGAAGGGAACCCCTATTTTTGTTAATCAGTTCCCTCTGACGTCACTGATTGTGTCCCTGGCTGACCTGAAGTGAAAGTGGAAAGCAATCAATTAAGCTTTCCACTTAAGGGCCCGTCTCACATAGCGATATCGCTACCGAGATCGCTGCTGAGTCACTAGTTTTGTGACGCAGCAGCGAGCTCACCAGCGATATCGCTGTGTGTGACATTCAGCGACGATCAGCCCCCCTGCCGGGTATCGCTGATCGTCGCTGAAATGTCAGGACCTTTGATCGCTGGTTTCCCGCTGACAGGCACACATCGCTGCGTGTGACAGGCGGGAGACCAGCGATCCGCTGGTAACCAAGGTAGACAGCGGGTTTCCAGGCGCGGGGCTGTGCCTAGAAACCCGCTGTGTACCTTGGATACCAGCGCCCTGATGCAGGGAGCTGGTATCCAAGGTACACAGCGGGTTTCCAAGCGCTGCGCGGTGCCTGGAAACCCGCTGTGTACCTTGGTTACCAGCGGATCGCTGGTCTCCCGCCTGTCACACGCAGCGATGCGTGCCTGTCAGAGGGAAACCAGCGATCAAAAAAAGGTCCTGACATTTCTGCGACGATCAGCGATACCCGGCAGGGGGCTGATCGTCGCTGAATGTCACACACAGCGATATCGCTGGTGAGCTCGCTGCTGCGTCACAAAACTAGTGACTCAGCAGCGATCTCGGTAGCGATATCGCTATGTGAGACGGGCCCTTAAGCGATGTTACCCGCAGTGTCGCTGTCCCAGATCGCTGCCTGAGCTGCCTGTTTGGCAGCTCAGCAGCGATCATGTAGCGATACACCAGCGATCCTGACAAGTGCATATCGTTGTCGGGATCGCTGGTGTATCGTTATGTGACACCCAGCCTTTACTCTCCTGTCAGGCAGGAGAGGAACTCATTCATTTGGGGTTTACTGTGAGGCTGCAGCATTAGCTGCGGTCCCTGCAGTAAACATTAACCCTTTCTGAAGGATTACACCGTGGGACCTGACTGTGCATGGGATAGGTAAGAATAATTTTGCTTTTTTATTTTATTTTTATTACAGGAAATGGTTTTTGCAGTAAAATAAAAGATGGTCAAAAACATGTGTCTTTATTTCATTAAAATGATTTTTAATTAAAGTGTGTGTGTTTTATTTTTATTTCATGCAATAGGATTAATAATTGATAGTTGTCTAATTGACAGCTCTCAATTATTAACCTGGCTTAAGGTCACCTTTCAATAGCAAGGTGGCTTTAACCCCATATTAACCCATTCGCCACCGCTACAGGGCAATGGGAATAGACGGGCAAAGTGCCAGAAAGGGCGAATCTAATTATAGATTTGTCTTTCCTGGGGTGTCTGGGGGCAGATGTTAGTAGCCGGGGGGGGCAAAAATAATGGTCCCTCTCTGGGCTATTATTATCTGCCCCCACTCACTGGCTTTGTCTGTCTGGTTGCGAAAATAGGGCGGGAGCCCACGCATTTTTTTTCAGCAATTTTACACCTCATATATATATATACATGTCATTGAATTTGTGACACATATATATATATATTTATATTTGTAGTTCATACACTTCTACATAGTATAATAGCCGCTAATTCAATTGCCGGCTTTTGTGAAAATGCAGAACCCGACATGAAATGACACTTGGTGTACATAGGGTTAACCATGTCTTTTCATGTCCTTTGCTATCTAATTTGCACAAACAATTAAATCAGACTATGTGTGCAAAATTTCACACCTGTAGGGGTTAATTAAAGGTGTAAATTCGTAGCAAAAAAGTCCGTTTTTTTTACAACGAATTTACACCTTTAATTAACCCCTACAGGTGTGAAATTTTGCACACATAGTCTGATTTAATTGTTTGTGCAAATTAGATAGCAAAGGACATGAAAAGACATGGTTAACCCTATGTACACCAAGTGTCATTTCATGTCGGGTGACATGAAATGACACTTGGTGTACATAGGGTTAACCATGTCTTTTCATGTCCTTTGCTATCTAAGGCCGGAGTCACACTGGCGACAAAATCGGACAACTGCAATGCGATGAAATATCGCATTGCAGTCGGACCTATGTTAATCTATGGAGCAGCTCCCAGTATCAGATTTTTTGTGGTCCGTTTTAAACGTCCGTGTACAATCGCAGCATGCTGCGATTGTCACCGATTGTCGGTCGACAATCGCCAATGCAAGTCTATGGGAGCGATGAAAAATCTGATTACAAACGGACCACACTGTGTGACTTGCGATGAAATCGCATCGGTGTCCTTTAGAAAAGCGGCAATTCATCCCCGCCTATACTGTAAAATCACACTGACAGCTTTAATAAAGACTAGAAAGAATAGATATATACACATAGAACACATACATATATATATACATGTCATTGTGACATGTATATATACATATATTTATAGTTCCTAGACTTCTACATACTGTAATAGCCGCTAATTCAATTGCCGGGTTTTGTGAAATCACAGAAGCCGACATGAAATGATACATTGTTTCCCACAATTTAACCATGTAATTTCATGTATTTTTATATATGTTTGAAACATACAATTACATGAGTGTATTTGTGCAAAATTTCAGACATGTAGGGGTTAATTAAAGGTGTAATTTCGTTGAAAAAAAATGCGTGGGCTCCCGCTGTATTTTTCTCCACCAGACAGACAAAGCAAAGCGAGTGGGGGCAGATAATAATAGCCCAGGGAGGGTGCATTTTTTTGTGCCCCCCCTGGCTACTAACATCTGCCCCCAGACACCCCAGAAAGGGCAAATCTATAATTAGATTCGCCCTTTCTGGCACTTTGCCCGTCTATTCCCATTGCCCTGTAGCGGTGGCGAATGGGTTAATCTCACCTTACTGTCACCTTGCAATTGAAAGGTGACCTTAAGGCAGGTTAATGATTGATAGCTGTCAATTAGACAACTATCAATTATTAATCCTATTGAAGTAAATAAAAAAACACACACACTTTAAGAATAAATAATTTTAATGAAATAAAAACACATTTTTTTGACCATATTTTATTTTACACTAAATCCGTGCGAAGCCATTGATCTCCTAAAATAAAGAAAAAGAAATAAAACAACATTATTCTTACCTATTCCGCCGATCTGTCACGTCCCACGCTGTAATCCTTCACAAAGGGTTAACTAGCTTTGAGCCAAGCAGTGCAAGTAATCCTGCATGCTCAGCTCAAAGCTCATGAATGAATAAGTTCCTCTCCTGGCGACAGGAGAGGATGTGTTTCATGAATGAAGCTTAATTGATTGTGTCCACTTTCCCTTTAGGTCAGGTCACTACAGTTAAATTGGCAAGAAATCAATTAAGCTCCATTCATGAATCTATTCCTCTACTTTCGCTGGGAGAGGAACTTATTCATTCAGGGGAATACAGGTCTGAGACAGCATTATTAGCTCTCTGCGACCTGTAACCTGTTAACCCTTTCTGATGGATTACACCGTGGGACCTGACTGTACATCGGATTGGTAAGTATAATTTTGCTTTTTTATTTTATTTTTATTACAGGAAATGGTTTTAGCAGGAAAATAAAATATGGTCAAAAACTGTGTGATTATTTAATTAAACTTATTTTTTATTAAAGTGTGTGTGTTTGATTTTTCTTTCATACAATAGGATTAATAATTGATAGTTGCCTAATTGACAGCTATCAATTATTAACCTGGCTTAAAGTGACCTTTCAATTGCAAGGTCATTTTAACCCCTTATTAACCCATTCGCCACCGCTACAGGGCAATGGGAATAGACGGGCAAAGTGCCAGAAAGGGCGAATCTAATTATAGATTTGCCCTTTCTGGGGTGTCTGGGGGCAGATGTTAGTAGCCAGGGGGGGCACAAAAAAAATGTACCCTCCCTAGGCTATTATTATCTGCCCCCACTCGCTTGCTTTGTCTGTCTGGTGGAGAAAATACAGCGGGAGCCCACGCATTTTTTTTTAACGAATTTACACCTTTAATTAACCCCTACATGTCTGAAATTTAGCACACATATACTCATGTAATTGTATGTTTCAAACATATATAAAAATACATGAAATTACATGGTTAAATGTGTGGAAACAATGTATCATTTCATGTCGGCTTCTGTGATTTCACTGAAGCCGGCAATTGAATTAGCGGCTATAACAGTATGTAGAAGTGTAAGAATTATAAATATATGTATATATATATATATGTCACAATGACATATATATAATATATATATATATATATATATATATATATATATATATATATATATATATATATATGTGTATATATCTATTCTTTCTTTTGGCATTTAAATACTATTCTTTTGGATCCATTATATGTCAGTTTTGCAAGCCTGCGAGAAAATCTCGCAAGTCGGATGAAAATCGGATGTTACAAGGTACACACACATGCGATTAAATCGCATCTTTGAAGGAAAATCGGATGCCAGAAGGATGTGTGATGTTTTTATTTGATCCGATTGTCGACCGTCTAAAACGGACCGTTTTTTTGTGGTTGTGTGTGACTCCAGCCTAATTTGCACAAACAATTAAATCAGACTATGTGTGCAAAATTTCACACCTGTAGGGGTTAATTAAAGGTGTAAATTCGTAGCAAAAAAGTCCGTTTTTTTTACAACGAATTTACACCTTTAATTAACCCCTACATGTCTGAAATTTAGCACACATATACTCATGTAATTGTATGTTTCAAACATATATAAAAAATACATGAAATTACATGGTTAAATGTGTGGAAACAATGTATCATTTCATGTCGGCTTCTGTGATTTCACTGAAGCCGGCAATTGAATTAGCGGCTATAACAGTATGTAGAAGTGTAAGAACTATAAATATATGTATATATATATATATGTCACAATGACATATATATATATATATATATAATATATATATATATATAATATGTGTATATATCTATTCTTTCTTTTGGCATTTAAATACTATTCTTTTGGATCCATTATATGTCAGTTTTGCAAGCCTGCGAGAAAATCTCGCAAGTCGGATGAAAATCGGATGTTACAAGGTACACACACATGCGATTAAATCGCATCTTTGAAGGAAAATCGGATGCCAGAAGGATGTGTGATGTTTTTATTTTGATCCGATTGTCGACCGTCTAAAACGGACCGATTTTTTGTGGTTGTGTGTGACTCCAGCCTAATTTGCACAAACAATTAAATCAGACTATGAGTGCAAAATTTCACACCTGTAGGGGTTAATTAAAGGTGTAAATTCGTAGCAAAAAAGTCCGTTTTTTTTACAACGAATTTACACCTTTAATTAACCCCTACAGGTGTGAAATTTTGCACACATAGTCTGATTTAATTGTTTGTGCAAATTAGATACAAAGGACATGAAAAGAATGTTTAACCTATGTACACCAATGTGTCATTTCATGTCGGGTGACCGACATGAAATGACACTTGGTGTACATAGGGTTAAACCATGTATTTTCATGTCCTTTGCTATCTAATTTTCACAAAATTAAATCAGACTATGTGTGCAAATATTTCACACTGTAGGGGTTAATTAAAGTGTAAATTCTTAGCAAAAAGGTCGTTTTTTTTACAACGATTTCACCTTTAATTAACACCTAAGGTGTGAAAATTTGCACACATTAGTCTGATTTAATTGTTTGTGCAAATCAGTAGCAAAACGTACAAAGAAAAGACATGTTAACCCTATGTACACCAATGTCATTTTTGTTCGGGTGCCTGATCTTTGTTATTTTCACTTGAAGCCGCGTTTTTACCGTAGGTTAATTAAGGTACAATTAAAATTATAATATAATTATTAATATGATTATGTTGAGATTGTAGAAGTGTATAAACTATACATATATGTATATATATGTCACAATGACATGTATATATATATATATGTATTCTATGTGTGTATATTTAGTGTTTACAAGGAAAGAATGGGGTTTTTTTAGTTGCGATATTTTGTTCCCATAGACTTACATGGGACTTCCGGTATCGGTATCGGGTATCGCCGATTTTTTAGTGATATCGGCGATACCATTCCGATTCCGATACTTTAGGATATCGGAAAGTATCGCTCAACTCTACTGGGCATCCTTGCTACCGTGGGCTGAGTTCGCTCTAAATAATGCTGTGGCTGACTCCACTGGACAGACCCCATTCCTCCTGAACTACGGTCAGCATCCGCGGGTACCAGTGCCCATGCCCGTGTCTTCCGCCGATTCCAGGGTGGCAGACTGGGCTGTGGAGGCACGGGACATTTGGGACCGCACCCAGGATGCCATTCAGGCCTCCAAAGAGAGGATGAGGTCTTCGGCCGATGCCCATAGGCGCCCCGCTCCTATATTTGCTCCGGGTGACCTAGTGTGGCTTTCTGCCCAAAACATCAGGCTACGTGTAGAGTCCACCAAGTTGGCACCTCGCTTTTTGGGCCCCTTTAAAGTTCTTGAGCAGGTGAACCCGGTGGTTTACCGCCTAGCCCTTCCGCCTTGCCTTGGTATCACCGACACCTTTCACGTGTCCCTCCTGAAACCCGTGGCCATTTCCTGGTTTTCCGAGTCATCTGCCGGGACGTCGGGTTCATCTACCGACGATCATGAGGTGAACGCCATTGTTGGGTGCAAGGTAGTACGAGGCAAAAAATTTTATTTGGTGGATTGGAGGGGTTATGGGCCTGAGGATAGGTCCTGGGAGCCGGCCGAGCATGTTCACGCTCCGCAGCTCATCGCTGCCTTTGAACGCAGCGAGGCCCAAGGTAGGGGGGGCCCTAGGAGAGGGGGTAATGATAGGGTTCTAGTTCCCGCTGCTGCACAAGGGGAGTCTCGAACCAGTCCCGCTGCCGTCCTCCATTCGTCTCCGGCAGCAGTGGAGCCTGCTCAGCAGAGACGTCGGTCCCAGCGTCTTGCCCATTCCAGTACTGTGCAGAGACTTACTGTTGCCTCTCCTGGATCTGCTATTATAGCCAGTGCTGGAGCAGACGTCTTTGGGACGAAGTCCTGCGTTTCCCCTTCTGAGCATGCCCAGGGTAAGATCTCTCATTGGAGATTAGGGGTCACATGTTCAGGTACTGCAGCAGCTCCTATTGGTCCGCCAGGAAGGTCCTGAAACTGCATGTGTTTTGGAACAGTTTCTCATTGGTCCTTGTTTCTGGCAGGTCCTGTAGCTGTTGCTATAAAAGGGTGGCATGGCTGGGCCGCCGTTCGCTAATATCAATCGTCATATGCTTTGTGCCAGTGTGGTCATGCGTGTGTGTGGTTAGGGCCCGGCTGAAATGAGCCCCTAGAATACCGACTTAATCGGTGAGGAGTTTGGTATGCTAGCTGGTCAGGGTCGGTGTCCTAGATGCCAGACGCCATAGATTGCGGGTGTCTCCCTCGAGGACATTAGCGCATGATCACGTTCTATGTTCGCTTAGCAGTTAACTGTGTACCTGGGTGTCTGACAGGACACAGAAGATTTTCTCAGCGGCTCTGTGAAGCAACAGGGTTCGCTTTCAACGCTAGACAGCGCCCTAGCGTGTTTATTTTGCGACTCAGTGGTGTTAAGTGAGTTCGCACACATCGCCATATAGCGCTGCGGCACTCCCTCTAGCGACTCTGCGGGATAACAGAGTTTGCTTCTTGCGCCATTTTACTAGCAGCAGGCTCCGCCTGCACGGTGAACCCCGGGCTGCGAACGCACCTCTCCATAATATCTATTAGGTGCGTTCCGCAGGCCCTTAACACCAGATGACTTCCAAACTAGACCAGGAAGAGGAAACTAATCACCGGCGAGGATCGTGGGAGGACAGCTCACTTATATCAGCCCAGTCTGTCTCCTGTTGTGTTTCGGTAACTGAGGAGAAATAGCAAAAAATAGCAAAAGTGGTAATACACCAGAAAGGCTGGAACCTATTGGATTGCAGTAACCTGAACTAACCACACAACTAGAGGTAGCCATGGAGCTTTCCTACGGTGATCCTAGACGCCTCGTCACAGCCTGAGAGATAACTACACCTAAAGGCAGAAAGATGAAAGCTATCTGCCCCGGAGCAGATCCCCAAAGAAAATAGGAAGCCCCCAAATATGTAAAGGCGATTAGACAAGAAAAAAGCACGGACACAGACAGAAAATAGAATGAGCAAACGCTGGGGCCCAATCTGTCTAGAAAGAAAAGTACAGGAAAGAATTCTGACTGCAAGTCAACAAAAACGCTAACAAAAATACCAACACTTCTGATTGCCAAAAAACCTGAGATCACACGATCTCATCCACCTAAATCAGATCTCTGGTGTAACAAAACGCTATTCAGCAAATACAAAGTAACAAAAGAGCAAAGCTAAATTGCAGACACAAACGGAGCACAACTGCAGCACCAGACCCCCAAAAGGGGACAGGCTGCAGTCCACTGCAGGCAGCAAACCAGCAGAGAAAATCAAACCAAGTCCCCCACTTTAAAACGAGGACCATCAGTCCTATGCCGGTTGGCAAACCTCTGGGCCTTCTCCTGAGAGAGAGACAAACTCTCCACCACCTGGTCCCAAATCTGCTGCATACGCTGCACAATAGAGTCAACCCCCGGACAGACAGAAGCCTCCGCCTGTCCTGAAGAAATTGAGGGTGAAACCCGAAATAGCAGAAAAATGGAGACATCAAGGTGGCAGAGCTAGCTCTATTATTAAGAGCAAACTCAGCCAAAGGCAAAAAAAGAGACCCAGTCATCTGTCATGGGTGCATCGCCATGAAGATCGTCGCGATTGCACATTCTGACTTCTCACAGCTGAGCTGCTGTTTCTTTGTTTTTTGGTAATGAGAGAGTTAATTTTTCCTAGCTCTTTGCTAAGGCTAGGTGCAGCCTCGCCCGGCTGCTTTTGATTATGTTCTAATTAGTTTCCTTTATATTTCTGCCAGTCTGGGTGTTAGACGCCGGTGAAAGCATTCATGTAGTTTAGCAGACTGGATTGGTTCTGAGAATATTTAAGCTAAGAGCTCCTTAGTTGTTTTTACTCTTACAGCTTATAGTTTTTTCTCTGAGACCTTAGGTGTTCCTACTGTGTGTGAGTGTTGTATGTAAGACTTTATTTACTTTATGTCTTGTCTTTGTTGTATGTCTTTCTGTTCATTAACCGTTACCTGTTCATTCCCTTTGGTGGTATTCAGGGTCCTTCTTAGGACTAGAATACAGTTGGCAGGGATTGATAGGAGACAGGGTTTACGCTGGTGGCCTGGACCTCTGTACCTTTAACAGTACCTCCAGGTTGAGGGATTAGTTAGGACCCCAGTTTAGGGTCAGCTTAGACCCCGGTCACCCTCAAGCCGGAGACAGCGTATAACGGATTCCGTTTTGACCCTCTGGACATTCTGTCAGGTAAATCTATGTTATCATATATCTATGCGCATGTTATATAGTATGTTGCCCTTTTGATATAGATTACTGACATCACATATATATATCTGCTATACAGCGTGACATTTTCACCGGCCCAACTAAAGATTCTCCCCAGCTGTCATGGATCCAGTAGCCCAGCTGGCCCGGCAGTTGCAGGGGTTGTCCATGGAATTTGCAGACATTAAGTCCAAGGTTTTGTCCCTCCCGGAGCAAACCAGATCTGAACCTAAGGTTGCTCTCCCGGACAGGTTCACTGGTGGGCGGGACAAATTTTTTACTTTCCGGGAGGCATGTAAATTGTACTTTCGGCTGCGGCCTCGGTCATCTGGGAGTGAAGAGCAGAGGGTGGGAATTGTTATCTCGCTCTTACAAGGGGACCCTCAATCTTGGGCGTTCTCTATTCCTCCAGGCTCCCCAATCTCCCAGTCAGTGGATCGATTTTT
>JARQOD010003086.1:38857-69038 GCA_033576555.1 Oophaga sylvatica | reverse complement strand
CCCTATATTCAGCATGAGCCCTCACATAGTCTCCTATATTCAGTATGAGTCCTCACATAGCCTCCTATATATAGGCGTACATCCTATACACATAAAAAAATAAATAAACACACTCATCTTGCTCACGTTCCCCTAGAGCAGTGTTTCCCAAACTCCAGTCCTCACGGACCACACTGGTCATGTTTTCATGATTTCCATAGTGTCGCACAAGTGAGAGAATTCCTGATGCCTTGATGATACTTCCACCATATGCGCAATACAAAGGAAATCCTGAAAACGTGACCCGTGGGGTCTTTGAGGATTGGAGTTTGGGAAACACTGCCCTAGAGTCTTTGCACAGCAGACGCTTTGAAGTGACATCATCACGTCTGTTGTCTCTGTCGCACACATTGATTGGTGGAAGAAGTGTTGGCGGCTCTGTCTTCCACCAATGTATTTTGTTGAAAAGATATACGGTACTCCTTGTTGTGAGATGAGGTGCCCAAGTAGGGTTTCAACCCATAGATATGCAATAGAAAAACTTGGCACTTCCTGAGTGCCAATATTTCTATTGCATGCTCCACCAATGTATTCACCGCTGTCTGCATCCTGAGGGATGCAGGCCTGGGAGGGCATACTGCAGCCTGTGGACCACTGTTTTCAGCACTAAGGCCAGGATCCACATGCGAGTGTGATGCGAGAAACTTGCTTTAATACCCGGCGCTGCCGCCGGCACTCGGCACCGGAGTGTGGGGATGTATGTATTTCTATACAGTCGCACACTTCTGTCCGAGTGCCAGCGGCAGCATCGAGTGTTGATGCGAGAGACTCTCGCGAGTTTCTCGCATCACACTTCCAAGTGTGACCCCGGCCTTAGGCTGCACTTTGCCCAAAGTCTACTGTATGATATACTGTGACTACAGTCATGAGACATCTGGTGTCTGTAATACAATTTATTACATCCCAGTCATGCACTAATCTGTGTACTGTTGTATACTATGTGCACATGCCTACAATGTTATATGCACTGATTACACCTGGACCTCACATTATAATGGATGGAATTATATATGATATATGGTGTCCTGGAGCCAGGCTCAGGAGCAGTGAGTGCAGGATGACTGTATACTTGTGTCTGACCCGGACTGTGAGGCCGGAGTCAAACACAACGACAAAAAATCGGACAGTTTTAGTCGGTCGATTAACGGACCAAAATGTAATGAACAGTCATCCGTCTGGCATCCGATTTTCCTGGAAAGATGCGATTTAGTCGCATCTGACCGTAGTTGTAACATCCGATTTACATCCGACTTGCGAGATTTTCTCGCAGGCTTGCAAATGGACATATAATGGATCCAAATGAATAGTATTTAAATCACAAAAGAAAGAATAGATATATACACATAGAACACACATATATATATATACATGTCATTGTGACATATATATTATATATATACATATATTTATAGTTCATACACTTTTACATACTGTAATAGCCGCTAATTCAATTGCCGGCTTTTGTGAAACTGTAGACCCGACATGAAATTACACATGGTTTACATACAGTTAACCATGTCATTTCATGTAGTTTGATACATGTTTTTCACTAACAATTACATGAGTGTATGTGTGTGAAATTTCACACATGTAGGGGTTAATTAAAGGTGTAAATTCGTTGAAAAAAAATGCGTGGGCTCCCGCTGTATTTTCTCCACCAGACAGACAAAGCAAGCGAGTGGGGGCAAATATTAATAGGCCAGGGAGGGTGCATTTATTTTGTGCCCCCCCTGCCTACTAACATCTGCCCCCAGACACCCCAGAAAAGGCAAATCTATAATTAGATTAGACCTTTCTGGCACTTTGCCTGTCTCTTCCCATTGCCCTGTAGCGGTGGCGAATGGGTTAATAAGGGGTTACAGCCACCTTGCTATTGAAAGGTGACTTTAAGCCAGGTTAATAATTGAGAGCTGTCAATTAGACAACTATCAATTATTAATCCTATTGTATGAAAGAAAAATCAAACACACACACTTTAATAAAAAATCATTTTAATGAAATAAGCAAACAATTTTTGACCATCTTTTATTTTCCTACTAAAACCATTTCCTGTAATAAAAATAAAATAAAAAAGCAAAATGATTCTTACCTATCCGATGAACAGTCAGGTCCCACGCTGTAATCCATCAGAAAGGGTTAACAGGTTCCAGCTAGCAGGCAGCTAATGCTGCCTGCTGAGCTGTTACCCCTGAATGAATCAGTTCCTCTCCCGGCGAAAGGAGAGGAAGTGATTATTGTGTGAAGCTTAATTGCTTGCTTCCCACTTTCACTTCAGGTCAGATCACCCTGACCTGACCTGAAGTGAAAGTGGGAAGCAATCAATTAAGCATCACACACTAATCACTTCCTCTCCTGTCGCTGGGAGAGGAACTGATTCATTCAGGGGATTACAGCTGAGCAATAAAATATGGTCCAAGACTGTGTCTTTATTTTATTAAAAGGATTAATAATTAATGTGTGTGTGTTTTTTTTTCATTTCATTCAATAGGATTATTAATTGATAGTTGTCTAATTGACAACTCTCAATTATTAACCTGGCTTAAAGTCACCTTTCAATTGCAAGGTGGCTTTAACTCCTTATTAACCCATTCGCCACCGCTACAGGGCAATGGGAATAGACAGGCAAAGTGCCAGAAAGGGCTAATCTAATTATAGATTTGCCTTTTCTGGGGTGTCTGGGGGCAGATGTTAGTAGGCAGGGGGGCACAAAATAAATGCACCCTCCCTGGCCTATTAATATTTGCCCCCACTCGCTTGCTTTGTCTGTCTGGTGGAGAAAATACAGCTGGAGCCCAAGCATTTTTTTTCAACGAATTTATACCTTTAATTAACCCCTACATGTGTGAAATTTCACACAAATACACTCATGTAATTGTTAGTGAAAACCAGATATCAAACTACATGAAATGACATGGTTAACTGTATGTAAACCATGTGTCATTTCATGTTGGGTTCTGTCATTTCACAAAAGCCGGCAATTGAATTAGCGGCTATTACAGTATGTAGAAGTGTATGAACTATAAATATATCTATATATATGTCACAATGACATATATATATATATATATATGTATTCTATGTGTATATATCTATTCTTTACATTCTTTATTAAAGCTGTCAGTGTGCTTTTACAGTATAGCCGGGGATGAATTGCTGGCTTTTCTAAAGGACACCGGTGCGATTTAATCGCAAGTCACACGTGCGGTCCATTTGTAATCCGATTTTTCATCGCTCCCACTGACTTGCATTGGCGATAGTCGACCCTCAATTGGTGACAATAGCAGCATGCTGCGATTGCACTCGCACGTTTAAAACGGACCACAAAAAATCTGATACTGGGAGCTGCTCCATAGATTAACATTGGTCCGACTGCAATGCGATATTTCATCGCATTGCAGTCGTCCGATTTTGTCGACAGTGTGACGCCAGCCTGAGACGAGTTATTGCTTCAGCTTGAACGGGTGGTGCTGGAGCTGAAAACTCCACTGATAGTGACCTGAGCTGCATGAAAGTTCAAATCGGTGCAATAAATCATCACACTCACTGTGCCTCAGAGCAACTGCACACACAAGACGCAGGATCCGGCCCGGTCCTTGATCTCCTGCCCCCTGCAGACCTCTTCTCTCAAGCTGCACTCCAGTCCTCCAGGAGGAAGGAAGCATCCCGGCCAGCGCGCTTCTGATGTGAGATCAGAAGACACGGCCACATAGTGTGCAGTGTCAGCGTGTCTACAATACAGGGATGGCCGGCCGCCACTTACAGGATTAAAGTAGGAGAATGATGGTGTGCACACAGTCTAAATAAACGAGGTGCAAGTGTAACGAAACAAGTCCTAACGTATAGGGATATATAAAACACTGCACTGTCTATGGGAATTCCATGCAAAATAGTGAGAATTTATTAATACAATCAACAAATTAGGGAGCACAACAATGATATAGGCGACATATAAATCATTTGACGTTTCGACTCTCCCGAGTCTTAATCATAAATCGCTATAAAGAAAGATAAACAAAGTAAGTAACCAAAATATAAACAATACAAAAATATGCACAATCACAATGTAATACACATCAAAAAACATCAAAAAACAGTAAATTTTGTATGTAGAGTCATAGAGCCTTAAAAGCACCAATTGTACGAAAACAGTGACATAGAAGTTTGAACAGGAAGTGGTGAGAACAGACCATCCAAGGGTAAGTATAAGTGCTGTAAGTAGCTGCAAGTATCATGAAAAAATGAAGACAGAAGCGGAAAAAAACACTATTGGAGCGAGATTACCTGGAATTAAGTTATTCACAGGAAGAATATAGGTAATTGAGAATCTGATGGAAGAAATGCAAGTACAAAAAGAGGTTAAAGGATGATTTTAACGTTGTTATAAATCACTGGGAAAGTCATTCCTATTAAATGCAACATATGTATACCTGTGATATGGTAAGCAAAAATGTGGCCAACAATATGTGCTCAGGTGAAATTAGAACCTACAAGGCAGAAGTATAGTAAAGAAGGAGTTAAAAAAATAAATAAATCAGATTCAGTCTGGACATATACTTGGGACATGGATCCCATCATAGTAGAGCTTGTATAGAGTGATACCTGAATAATTGTAGTTAGACGATTGGAACCATATGTGAAATGACCAGGAAAATAATGGACCTAAATGCATACAAGGGAACTATGTAGTTAATATGCTATGCACCAGGGTAAACTATTAATCGCCTAAGGTTGAAAGAAACACCCTGAAACAATGTCTAAGCTCTCGGTGGGGTATAGTGGAGTTACCTGGAGTGGAGGGTATCCGAGCGGCGCTCCCACGCCTTGCTCTGAAGTGGCGTGCTGTCAGAATGGAAAACCCCTGTTTTCAGATCAAAATACCTTTGTAAAGTTGTGATATAGGAAAGATGTGTATCTTCGTACCGTGTTAGCCAGTAGATAGAAAAATATTTAGACTTGAGAGTCCTCAGTGGTTGATACCTTTTAATGGCTAACTGAAAAGATGGTAACAAATTGCAAGCTTTCGAGACTACTCAGGTCTCTTCATCAGGCAAAGACTAATACAACATCTGAAGAATCACATATTTATATACACAAAAGGACACAGGAATAATGCAATAGGTAAGACAAGTGACGTGAAGCAGAACTGTCATTATGGCAGAGGGATGAACATAAATATTGGAACAGTTCATAGATAAGGAGTGAGAGTTTTATTGTCCTCTGATTGGGGTCTGGTATTGTGTTTTGATGCCCCCAGGCTTCTCTGACCTGGGGGCATCAAAACACAATACCAAACCCCAATCAGAGGACAATAAAACTCTCACTCCTTATCTATGAACTGTTCCAATATTTATGCTCATCCCTCTGCCATAATGACAGTTCTGCTTCATGTCACTTGTCTTACCTATTGCATTATTCCTGTGTCCTTTTGTGTATATAAGTATGTGATTCTTCAGATGTTGTATTAGTCTTTGCCTGATGAAGAGACCTGAGTAGTCTCGAAAGCTTGCAATTTGTTACCATCTTTTCAGTTAGCCATTAAAAGGTATCAACCACTGAGGACTCTCAAGTCTAAATATTTTTGTAAAGTTGGTTATTATCTGTGTCAATCACTGCAGTCAGGTCAGGAGGGCGGCGGTTTCCATGTCCTCACCCCCCCCGCTCCTCGGCATCCGTTGCGTATCGCCATCTGTGAATCCCACAGACGACGTTCAGCTTCCCGCAATTGCACAATTCAAATTCGGGCAGCGAATGCGCAGTATGCTTTGCCCGACAGTGGGCAAAGCATAAAATCAGTACAGCGCATGCGCTTCTCTTTCCTTGCCCCGGAAGTCGTCCAAGGCAAGCTCTAGAGCCACAAGTTAGTAACGGATGTTCTTCTCTTATGGATCCTCAGGGGCGGAGTGGGTAAACATCATTTGCTCAATTATTAATAAAAGAAAAGAGCTACATGCGATAAAAAACTATTATAAAGTTGTTTAGCAAGAGTCCTAAATTAAAATGAAAAAAAAGCAACGAAAATACACCAAATCTTGAACGTGTGCATACATCCTTAGAATCCCAATAATGTCAGCAGTTTGGAGATGTAGAAAATAATTTCCTAGGTTTTATGAAACAATGCACAAAGTGAATTGGCTGTTGTCTGGCAGGTGGAGCCATGGTGTGACAGACACTATAATGAAAGCTCTGCCTAGGTTTTAACAATGCCATATAATTAAAAGACATTAACCTCAAAATGTGGCAGGAGGTTTTTCTCTCCTTTACGGAATAGGGAGGTAATTTTCTACCTGAGCCTCTGTGAAATAACATTTGGCCTCCCATCAATATATTTTACCTTCATGGAATCATGGCCAAAAGTCTGAAAACGTATTTCCTTTTAGGGTAAGTTAATGAATTTATTCTGACGTATATTGTAATATTTAAAGATTAAAAGGGATCAATAATAATAATAATAATAATCTTTATTTATATAGCTCCAACATATTCCGCAGCGCTTTACAGTTTAACAGTTTCAAAACACAAGTCATAAGTAACAACGTTAACAATACAATAATTAAAGCAAAATAAGCCGCCCCTGCTCGTGAGAGCTTGCTATGTGTTATTCATTTTAATACACATTTTAGAATTATTTGTTTCTTTTTTTCTTGGGTGCAACAATTTTAACATTCTTTTGCTCAATTTAGTTAAGCGAAAAAAAAGGGGTTTGGTACCGTGTTAGCCAGTAGAAAAATAGATAGAGTGCTCTCAGTGGGAGAAACAAAATAGGAATCTTGTGGGTGTGATATCTTTTAATGGCTAAAAAATATTTTGATAGCCATTAAAAGGTATCACACCCACAAGATTCCTATTTTGTTTCTCCCACTGAGAGCACTCTATATCTTTTTTTGCTCAATTTTTCACATAAGCAGCACCTACACAAGGAGTTGCAACTTTTTAAAAATTAAGTCTACTCCATTTCTTGAGAGGAATTCAGGCTCGGACTGGCCCACAGGGGAGCAGGTAAATCCCCCGGTAGGCCCCCCATGTGAGCAGAGTTTAGCACAGTACACAGACAGATGAAGAATGCAAAATTTAATTTATTTAACAAACTTTTATTATTTCATAGGCTGAAATTACATAAAAGAGCAGCAGCAAACTGCATAGTATCCTTCATTCCCGGCCAAAAATATTTGCATGAACCTGAAAAATTAAACCTCAAAATCAATATTACTGGTCGGCCCTACTTACCCCAGTTCGAAAAGCGATTATTCTTAAGTAATCTTCCATTAAATGCTATTATGATTTTTCTCGTATGCACAGTAACTGGCTGTTTTTGATCCGATTTCTATCAGTGTTTGGTCGTTTGTCAGTTTTTACCTTCAGAGTTTCATCAGTTTTTATTATATGCTAAAAAAAACTGATGAGGGTTTCTGAAGCTTGTCCTACGAAGCTGTTAGCGAAAAATAGACAGCACATGGATGTTGTCCGAGTTCTGCCAAATTTTTTTTACAGACTCATAGACTTGCATTGAAGTATGGCCGTACTGGGCCGCAGGCCTTAAAAGGGAGGCCAACATGACAAAGTTGAGAGGACATATAGCGAGCTGGGGAAGGTTTGGTTAAGGCAACGAGGGGTTAAGTGTGATTGGAGAGAGGAGGGGGTTAGATGGGTCATGTGGAAAAGGTGGGGGCAAAAAAGGCGGAGCAGGAGGGGGGATATAAAATAGGAAGGGGACACTAGGGGGCAAATATTTGACTCACCCTGTCAAGCCATGACGAGCTCCACGTCTGAAATGCAGGTGGACGATATTCTGCAGCAGCTGAGGCAGGCAGCAGACTCCAGAGGTGCAGGCTGGTTGCAGGCATTGATACAAGGCCTGCTACAAGGTGGGGGAGGCGAACCGAAATGTATGCCCAGTGACGGGCGCCGGCCTCGGAGGTCTAGGCCTCCAGAGCGCCTTAGCCCTGAGGCGGCGCCGTATGCGGAGCCCCTCTAGGGACCCTCCGGCCGGGAGCACGGCCTGCAGGCCGGGGTCGCGTTCCACCATGGCCGGGAGGAATCCACTCACCCGGCAGGACCTGCATCGGGGGGTGGCACCGGCCACCTCTTCTTCAGCGACGTCGGTGGATGGCGTGGGATCGGGCCCTGGAACGGCGGGAGCGCTGCCGGAGTCAGGCCCCGCTCGGCGGGGACAGAAATCGAGGCAGGCAGCACGGAGGCCTGCAAGCTGGGCGCTCTCCCAGAAGTCACGTGGCTCCGGCTCTGCCCACAAGCCGGCGGCGCCAAATTCAAAAGATGCAAGGGGCACAGGAGCGATACAGCAGGCGCGATCTACAGCGCAACACAGCGACGGGGCAAGGAGTCATCAGGAGCATGTCACACATGGAGTGGCTGGCGAGAACGCGCGTTTAAGCCCCATTACCTCACAGACCGCTGCCCGCAATTTAAGTAGTGCGCAGGCTCATGGGCGCAGTGACCCCGGGTAGTCCTAAATGTGGGTTTAGATGGGGCGGTCCCCAGCGGGGCGTTGGGGCTACAAAGGGGAACAGGCACTTACGTGAGCCACGGGCAGTATTCAGCTGGCCCCTGCACATCACCTGCACTCCCTGCACTCCCTGCCCATCGTCAGGACAACGCACAGGACGCAGCGGACCAGTTTGTCCGGCTGTATGGATCCGGATCCGGCACAGGTGTGCAGGACGAAGGGGAGACTGGTGAGGATCATCCGGACACAGGACCTTCTGCTGCTGGGCTCACAGCTCCCAGGCAGTCAGGTGAGAGCAGAGCGCAATTTAATATACAAAGGGTGTGAATGGGGGTGTAATTGCGGGGGGCGCTGGGGCTGGTATAGGAATAATGCTGCGGGGTCTGACTGAATTGTGGAATCGGTGGGAAGCGGGGGTAGGCCAGGGCGTAACGTCGCCAGGGCAGGCTTGGTTAGGTAGCCCTGAGTTGGGTATCAGAGACATTAGCGGGTCTGGGAGTACATCCAACACGGCATTGCTGTCAACGCCCGGGGTCTGCAGCTGTCTCGGCAGGGTCTGAAGGTGGGAACCAGGATCAGGGGACACAGTTGAATGACGGGAAGGATGATACGCCAAGGCTAGCTGATGCAGCAAAGGGAGAGGTATATGTCTGCTTTGAGGGTCCCCTGGGTTTGCATTTAAAACAAGAGGTAAGGGACAGAATTTGGAAAGGAGAATATATAGACATATTCTCATTGCTTTCCCTTGAACGTTTCAATCTGGATAGAGCCAGGAGGGATGATTCAAAAAAGGAGGATGAGGATAAGAGGAGGTATAGATTGATCCTTCGTAAGTTTAATAATTGGTTGCAGGCATTTGCGATCTTAGCCAGCATCATTGGGGAAAAGGCGCCAGAAAATTGTTCAGTGCTTTTTTGCTACATGGATACGATCGGGGAAGCGTACAGGGTATATGGGGGACAGGGCTGGCTCAGATATGACGAACAATTTCGTCAGCGGAAGGCAGCAAGACCGGGCATCAGGTGGGATCATAAAGATATCACCTTATGGATGAGGGTCACAGCCCCAAGTAAAACAGGCCAAGGGATGCTGTTTTTTCAAGGGGGCACCGGGGTCCAGGGACAGTCGGGGCACTCGGTGGCAACACAAAAAGGGCTGTGCTTCTTGTTTAACGAAGGAGCATGCAGATTTGGGACAAAGTGCAAGTTTAAGCACGAGTGTTCCTCTTGTGGGGGTAGCCATGGCCTGGCAAGATGTTTCAGGAGCGGAGGGCAAAAAGGGACAGACGGTACTGGAAAGAGGGGCGACACCAATACACCTGGGAGAGATGGATCGGTTTATAAATAGATACCCCGCCAAAGAGGCGGCTCGGTTACTGAGGGAAGGTTTTAGGGACAGGTTCAGAATTCCTTTCTTGGATGTTCCAGTTAAGTTGTTAGCAAAAAATTTGAAATCGGCAAGGGAATTCCCTGAAGTAGTTACGGACAAATTGAACAAGGAAGTATCTCGGGGTAGGATGGCTGGTCCTTTTAAGGCCCCTCCTATCAGTAATTTGAGCGTTTCACCATTGGGGGTGGTACCCAAAAAGGAGCCTAATAAATTTAGATTAATTCACCATCTTTCATTCCCTAGAGGTTCATCAGTTAACGATGGTATCGATCCTGAAATGTGTTCGGTTTTATACATATCCTTTGATTCAGCAATGGTATTTGTGCGGAATTGCGGAAAAGGGGCATTGCTAGCGAAAACCGACATTGAAGCGGCGTTTCGCTTGTTACCGGTTCACCCAGACAGTATGCACTTGTTGGGATGTTTTTGGGACGGGGTTTTTTTCGTTGATCGGTGTTTACCTTTGGGGTGTTCATTATCCTGTGCTTATTTTGAAAAATTTAGCACATTTTTAGTGTGGACAGTTAAAGAAATAGCGGGTTTGAGTTCATGTGTCCATTATCTAGACGATTTTTTGTTTGTTGGGGAACCACAGTCGCATGTGCGACACTGCTTCATACGATGGAACAGGTGTCAGATAAATTTGGGGTTCCTTTGGCAGCCGAAAAAACGGTAGGCCCAGTTACCTCATTGAGTTTTCTGGGCATTGAGATAGATTCGGTCGCGATGGAGTGCAGGTTGTCCTTGGAGAAGTTGGTGGATTTAAGAGCAGTAGTGAGTCGGGCATGCAATTCTAAGAAGTTAACGTTGAAAGAAGTTCAATCTTTGCTGGGAAAATTGAACTTTGCCTGTCGGATCATGCCGATGAGGAGTGTAAGGTTCTTTGTCTCTGTTGACATGTTCCTTGAAACTCAGTTTTCCGTCGGCCATTTTGCTTTCTGTCTTTCTGCAGCTCTTGCCCTCAGTTAATATGGAGTTCCAGTTTTCATGTTCCCGCCCTGATTCTCTCCCTCTTGCTTCTTAAGCAGCCTCAGCTGAACAATCAGTGCTCCTGAATCAAGCCTCAGTCAGTCTGTGACCTGACTCCTGGAAGCCTTGGACTTGTACTCCAGCTATTCCCTACTGAGGAACCTTGGAACACTTTTGGACTCTGGAAACCTGCTGTTTGGTGAATCCATGTTTGCAGAGGAATTACGGTACAGAGAAGAGATCCTGAACCTGCTTTGGAGATTTATTGTAGTGCTTGAAGTTACTCTGGCCTGCTGTGTCTCCTGACTCTGTTCCTGCAAACTGTGTGAACTTTTCAGCATGCTTGTATGAAGTAATACAAGTCATTTCATTTCAACCTATGTCTCCTGTGTTTTCCTCGCACCCAAGCACAAGACGCTATAGGAACTGTACACTATACATGACAAGGAGAGCCTTTTGTCGGCGGTTATCTCTGGCAACAGTAGGTATCAGGTCACCCACCCGCTTCGTCAGACTTAAAGAGATCTAAAGGATGATTTAAAAGTGTGGTCGATCTTTTTGGAAGCATATAATGGAAGGTCTCTCTCGATTGCGCCGGTGGTGATGGCAGAGGCGTTTGGTTTGTTTGTAGATTCAGTAGACGAGGAGGGTTTTGGTTTGTTTTTCCATGGAAATTGGTTAGTGGAAAGGTGGCCTCAGGTTTGGAGAGAGGAAGGTTGGGTTTCCAACCCAGTGTTGCGCGAAGTTTTTCAAGTGGTGGCAGCGCTTTCTTTGTGGTCAGGATACGTCCAGGATAAGAAGATTTGCTTCGGTTGCGCGGCTGAAGGGTCAGTAAAAGCTATAAATTCATTGTCATCGGCTGATCAGCGAGTCTTGAGAGTGTTGCAAACACTTGGTGTGGCTGGGCCTAACCCTGAATGTGTGGATTACTGTGGCGCTGCGGCAGTGTGAAATGGTTACTAACATGGAAGCTCTTTTGTGTTTACAGCAGGATCGGGCAAGAGGACGGTATCCTCAGGTGGAATTTGGCCGGATAGTGCTTCCAGAGTGGTTATGGAATCTTCCATTGGGGCAGTGAGAGATCTGCTCATCAGATCCTTGGCACCGGGAACATGGGCTCATTACGTGAGGGCTTGGAAAATATGGGAGGATTGATCAAAAAACTTGGACGGAGAATTTGGGGACGAGGCTAATCTACTACTGTTTTTAGGGCATCATTGGGAGGCAGGATGGTCGGTTCCAAAACTTAATAAAATTTTAGTGGGAATTTCATTTGGGTTTGAATTCAGGGGTATACAGGATGTAACAAAATCAATTTTGGTCCTTCAAATAGTGAGAGGTTGGAAAAAAGGTTGGAGGGCGATAGATGGCAGGAGACTCGTGTCGTACGAGATACTATTGCTTTTGGGGAGGGAACTGGAGGAAGTCTGTTCTTCTTCTTGGGAAATAGCGCTTTTTAGTTTGGCATTTTCAATAGCATTTTTCGGGGCTTTTCATTTAGGGGAATTAGTCAGTCCTTCCAGGCACAAAAAATGGGGGTTGTTAAATAAGGATGTTATTCTATATGAAGACAGGGTAGAAATATTCATTCGGTCATCTAAAACGGACACGGAAGGAAAGGGCTGTTCGATTGTGTTATTTGAGGTAAAGGGTTCACCTCTATGCCCTGTTAATACCATGAGGAATTTCGTAAATACGGGGTGTCTAGGGTCTAATCCATTGTTGATATATGAAGATGGGACATTTTTATCCCGTTTTCAATTTGTAACAATTTTCAAGCGGTGCCTATTAAAAGGCGGCATTTCACCAAAAAGCTACAGTGGGCATTACTTCCGCATCGGGGCGGCAACCAAGGCAGCCAGATGGGGTTTGGGGAATGAGGTTGTAAAACGCATTGGGCGGTGGGAATCGGTTAGATTCCGTTCTTATGTGTGACCGTCTCTAGCGTAGCGTGCGATGGTTGTCGTTATAATTTTGATCAATTACTCTTGTTCTTTTTTCTCTGGCTGTGTGTTTTTTCTAACAATGTTATAACGGCTTGAAATGTGTGGTATCTTTTGTTTATTTCTCATTCAGAGCCAAGGCAACTCCTGTCATGGATAATGGGGCATTCCTTTGTTTTTTGGGCGGCACTTAGGGCAGCAGTTCGTCCGGACGGACGGCAGCTAGGTATACCATGGACCCAGACGGTTGTGCGGTGGATTGGAAAAAGGGGTATGACGTGGAACCGCTTGTTGCCGGAGTTCCACAAGTTCACTCGTCAGGATCGAGTACCGGACGTTTTAGTTATACACCTGGGTGGAAACGATTTAGGAAAGCGGCCATGTAGGGATCTAATCCGAGATGTCAAATTTGACATGCTGCGCCTATGGTCCATGTTCCCGAAGCTACTGGTAGTCTGGTCGGACGTTATTCCAAGGAAAATGTGGTACGGAGCGAGATCAGTGCAGGGGTTGAATAAGGCACAAATTAAATTGAACAGGGCAGTATCCCATTTCATGGTGAGGAATGGGCGATTGTGGTACGTCATTGGGATCTGGAGGCAGGGGAGAGAGAATTTTGGAGGTCAGATGGAGTCCACTTGAATGCAGTGGATTTGGACATGTGGTACTTAGCCATACAAGAGGGCATTGATAGGGCATTGAAGGTGTGGAGGGACATAAATGATTGAGGGGATCAAGTAATTTATGCTGGAGGCGTGGGGGGGACAGGTCCTCGAAGTTGGTGATATCAAGAAACGGCGGATTAAAGGGGGGGATCTAAATAGGTCCTGGACTCCCCCTTAAGTGGATTAAGTGGACGGGAACATGACGGACACAAGGTGAGGGGAACTTGTGGGCTGTGGCGGATACTGGCCAATCGAGTCTCGATTTCATGTCTTCGAGCTGGTGTGTGTAACGGCTGGAGACAGGACTCTGCATTGGATCAGATGTGGTTGGGTCATATGGTTGTTATAAACTTTAGGGCTTCGAGGACCATCCCCTCTTTTGGAAATGTTTAAATTTTTGAACCTGTTATGTTAATTATTAATAAAAAGCTGCTGTGGCCAATTTATCCAAAACAGTGAGTTGGTTCATTATTTTGCGTTGCGGGTTGTTAAAGGGGATAGATTGGTCAAGGTAACTTTGGGTTGAAGGTAAGGAAGCTCATAGGTATCATGAATACTTGACCGTCATGAGTTTGATCTGTATTTTGGATCAAAATTGGATATTCTCCACCTTTTTGCGTGGACCGCTAGGTCCACAAAAATACATGGACATGTGAACAGCTCTACAGACTTTGTTTTCTGCAAGTTCTATCAATAAAAACCTAGATAAAATGAGTACGTGAAAAACTGATGTCTGAATGAGCCCTTGTTGGAGAGAAACACAGTGGTGAAACAACACATTTCTCCGTTTTCCTAATAAGGACCTAAAAAAGTTCTCATACTATGCCAGTGCAATGTAAATGGCTAAATCGTCTGGATAATGATTATGTACTATTTACAATGCAGCTTATTTGTTTCAATATAAAGTAGGCACTAACGTCTAAGTTACCGTAAGTTTAACTCAGACCCACAGAAACGTACTTAAATCCCCCATTTTTGCGCATTTACTGTCTGATGATCTACGTATTTCTCTATTAATTAGAAAACAAAATTAAAGAATTTATGCATTTTTCTTTCCTAAATGTAAAGTTTTTATTCAAATATTATACCATGTGTTTTTAATCCCTTTAACCTCTTAACGACTCAGTCTTATTGGTCATACAGGACACAGCTCCAATCAATCACGTTACGTAACAGTAACTTTATGTATACAAGTGATTCTGAGAATGATTTTTCGTGACACGTTGTACTTTAATAGTAAACTTAGATCGATATGTTTGGACCTTATAAAAAATAATAAAAAAATTGAAAAATTTGCAATTTCAAAGTTTTTAATGTGTCTGCCCTTAAAACAGTCACACCATACAATATGACTAATAATTGAAATTTCCCATATGTCTTCTTTATGTTGGCATTACTTTTTTATGTCTATTTATTTGGGGGGAAATTATAATTTTATAAGTTGAAATAATAATGCAAAAATGTGCAGGAACCAAGTTAGTTACAAATAGATAAGAATTAAAATGACTCAGTCACCAAAGACAAAAACCACGTGTTTCACAAAATGCATCATCAGGAGCTTTATAAGTGTAGCAGCAATTTTTCGAAACTTTCAGAAACCAATTTTTTAGGGGCCAATAGAGCTCTCAAGTGACTTTGAGGGCTTACATATCAAGAACCCTGTACAAATCTCCCCATTTTAAAAAGTGTGCCCTTTAAATATGTAAAATAGCATTTATGAAGTTTATTAACCCTTCAGGTTCTTCACAGGTATTCATGCAAAGTGGAATGAAATATGAGAAAATTCTATTTTTTTTCCATTAAAATGTTGTTTCACCTCCAATTTGTTTTCACATAGAGTAATAGGATTAAATAATAGAAGTAAAAGCGCCCCAAATTTCTTACCCAATTTCTTCTGAGTTCAGCAATGAATACAGGGTCATGCATCACTGTTGGCACACGGCAGTGCTCGGAAAGGAAGGAAATTTTGGTTTTGGAGAGCAAATCTTACTGGAATAGTTTGCAGACGCAATATTCCATTTGCAGAGTCCACGGGATGCCAAAAACAGCAGTAACACCTAAAGAGTAAACACATTTAGAAACGACACCTTTCAATTAATTTATCTAGGGGTGTATTATGCACTTTGAGCCCACAGTTTTCCCAAACTCCTTTACCATTGAACTGTGAAAATGAAAAATTATATTCCCCCTCAAAAAATTTAGTTTTAGCTTTTTTTATTTTCCATAGAGATAATATGAAAAAGTTACTCCACAATTTATTGATAATAAGAATAATTTTTTCCCTAAGGCAGTGTCACACATAAGGTATAAAAACGGTCCATTTTTCACGGACGAGAATAGCATCAATGTTTCATGAACAGTGATCCATAAGTTTTCAATGCAAGGATGCGATTTCCTCGCAATAAGTATCCGTGTGCCATCCGTATGGCATGCGTATGCCGTGATTTTCTCGCACCCTTGCAAAATGGACATTTAACTGATCTGGGCTGAAATATTCTTCAAAACATATATATATGTCAGTGAAATATATATACCGTATATACTTGTGTATAAGCCGAGATTTTCAGCACCTTTTTTTCGTGCTGAAAAATGCCCCCTCGGCTTATACACGAGTCATTAGGGCAGAAACCAGCGGGGGAGGGGATGCCGCGGCAGGAGCCGGTGGCTGGGACATCATGCTCACCCCTCCCCGTGCCATCGCTGAGCGTCCCCTGCAATCCTGCGTTCTCCCCGGCTTCCTGCAGCTCTCCAGCACTGAGCAGTGATGTAATACCCGCTCATTAAGGTCATGTAATATGGACGCGACGCCACTCCCATGGGCGTGGCCTCCATATTCATGGCCTTAATGAGCGGTATTACATCACCGCTCAGTGCTGGAGAGCTGCAGGAAGCCGAGGAGAACGCAGGATTGCAGGGACGCTCAGCGATGGCACGGGGAGGGGTGAGTATGATGGAGGAAGGACAAGGAGCACGAGCAGACCGGGGGGGAGAACGGTGGACGGGGGAAGCATGGAGGAGGACGGGGGGAGAACGGAGGACGGGGAAGCATGGAGCAGGACGGGGGGGGAGAACGGAGGATGGGGGAAGCATGGAGCAGGACGAGGGAGGACGGGGGAAGCATGGAGGAGGACGGGGGGAGAACGGAGGACGGGGGATGCATGGAGGAGGACAATTAGCATGGAGCAGGACGGGGGGAGGATGGAGGGCACAGAGGAGCACGGAGCAGGACAGGGGGAGAGGATGGAGGGCACAGAGGAGCACGGAGCAGGACGGGGGGCACAGGAGGACGGAGAAGGAATGGGGGAGCACAGCGGAGGACAGAGCAGGAGGGGGGAGTACAGAGGAGAAGGGGGGAGCACAGAGCTGGATGGGGGATCAAGGAGCGGATGGTAGCAGCACAGAGCAGGAGGGCAGTTTATACACCCGGTTTATACACGAGTCAATAAGTTTTCACAGTTTTTTGTGGCAAAATTAGGGGGGTCGGCCTATACACGGGTCGGCTTATACACGAGTATATACGGTATGTGATTATATATATATATATATATATATATATATATTTTATACATATATATACAGTACAGACCAAAGTTTGGACACACTTTCTCATTCAAAGATTTTTCTGTATTTTTCATGACTATGAAAATTGTAGAATCACACTGAAGGCATCAAAACTATGAATTAACACACGTGGAATTATACATTACTAGTGTTGAGCGATACTGCTCGATATCTAAAAATTTCGGATCGGAATGGTATCGCCGATATCACTAAATCGGCGATATCCGATTCCGATACCGGAAGTCCCATGTAAGTCTATGGGAACAAAATATCGCAACAAAAAAAACACTTTCTTTCCTTGTAAACACAAAATATAAAACACTTAGAATACATATATATATATATATACATGTCATTGTGACATATATATATATATATACATATATTTATATTTATTCACTTCTACATAGTAAAATAGCCTCTGATTCAATTGCCGGGTAAAGCCGGCATTTGTGAAAAGACAGAAGCACCCGAGGGTCCAGTCGCCACAGAGATGTTGCATCGCACCCAGCGGTGTGACAACTTACTCTCAGGTAAGGAGGAAACACCCCATTGACTCCAACCACTGCATTCAACAGTACACTATGCCAGCTGAGTGTAGGCGGACCCAATGGGATGGGTCTAGCTCAGCTGGTTAGAACAGGGGTGTAGCTAGTTGGATGGGAGGGGTTGAGGCGCTTATGCTGCATGTCTTTGTAGTAAGAATTGTTTCCTTTCCTGCTTTCTTACTACGTCGCATACTCCACTGCTACATCACTCTGCACCATTGCTCTATCTCACATCTAATCTGCCCTGGAAGGTACCGTGTTACCTGTACAAGACTTATCACCTAGCTGCACTACACCATCCCTGCCAGAGGACCTGCACAGCAGCGCTGGTCACCCTGACCAGGTACTACAGGTGGCGTCACGACAAACTACACAAACATTCTATCATCCCCTGGAAATATCCCACATTCCAGTGAGCGAACGGGCACTGGCAAAGCTGTGTACCTGTCACATCCCCCATAGAAGTCGACGGGTTGGTGCCGGTACCCCCAAAACCTGTGGCTCTGTGCGACTCAACTTTTGGGGTCACGAACAGATTCGAAGCTCGTTAAGCGAGTCCCCCCGTGTGCTTTAATTTTAACTGTTTTTTTTTCTTGAGAATTGCAAAAATCATCATAGACTGTATTTGCCATTTTTCCGTCATATCTGCGCCCAAAGAGGCACAGGTGAAGAATAAGGGCGTGCTCTCGTTGGCTACCTCACTTCGTGGCGCGAAAACGATGTCCGCACATTTAAATGTTACTGAATGTAAGATCATGCCCCACAGCTCTGGAGTTCCGCCCCTCATCCCCCCTCAGTGGGCGGAAAACGAACGGAAGGGGCCCCCCCCTCCCAAAAAAGTGGGCTCCCCTGGGCAAAGACACATGTGCTTTGGCAAGATGGCAAGGGGCAGAGCAAAAGGGGGAGGGAGGAGGGGTCGGTTTTCCCCCCAGGAAACGACCCGATCCCCACGGAGCCACCGTTGGCCCGGGCCCGGGGAAAACCCCCCCACGTGGAAAAGGGAGGATCCCCCGAAGACCGGCCCGGACCGGGGGGAGGTCGCCAGGAGGAAGCGAGCTGGCGGGCCCAAAATCAATTGGGGGGGGCGCCCCAACCCTTTACCCCCAGGGCTGTACCGGAAGGGGAGGACCCTTCCGTAGGGGGCCCGGGGGCATCCCCCCCCCCTTTCAATCTGAACCGTGACTTCCAGGGAGGCACCTGTTCCAGTAGAGGGGGCCGTGCGGGCATCCCAGCCCTTAAATCGAACCGGTTGACGTATCTAGGGAGGCCCCCCGTTCGTAAGGGGCCGGGGGGCATCCAGCCCTTGCAATCAAAACCGGTTGCCAGTATCACGGAGGCCCCTTTCCTGCAGAAAACCCGCACCACCCCCCCAGACCCGCTGCCCCCCCCGCGCTGGGGAGAAGAAGCACCCCGCCTCATGGGGGGCCCCGGCAGGCACCAATCTCCTGCCTGCCGGGCCCCGACCGTCATTTTCCGAGGGGCTGCTTCCCCCCCGTGAGCCCCCCGGGGGGACTGGGGGCGCCGGGAAGCTGCCGCAAACCCGGGACACGTAAGCGGGTTTTGATGGGGGAGACATGGAGCGCTGGGGGGGGAGAATTACAAGGCGTCAGGGAAAAGGGAGACTGGAGGGGGAAAGGGAAGCAAAAAAGGGAGCAGAAAATCCCAAAGTTTCGGCAACGCCCCGGGGGAAGGACCGCAGAGAAGGCACGATGGAAAGGAAAAAGTGGTGAGGGAGCCGGGGAAGGGGCAGCGGAACTTTAAATTAAAAAAGGGGTTGGGGCTTCATCCGGGACCGGACTTTATTAGAATTTTTTGAAACCCCGGCGGGCGGGGGGCTACCCCCCAGAAGGCCCCCGGGGGGGGACCTGTTGCCGGGAGACTTGGTGATTACCCCCAACACGGGGGTAAAATGGATGGAGCCCTAAATGTTACCGGGTGCCCCCTACCCCCAGAGGTCAGGAAACGGCAGACCTACGACCTTCAGCCCCCCAAAAACCAGGCCTCTGCACAAGTGCCCACCCCACGCCAAATTTTCTCCCCACCTCCCTCATGGTCTCTCAGCCCCAGCTTGGACATGATAATATAGTGGCCCTACCCGGGCCCCCTTTAGGCCCCCTGGGGTTGTTATCCGGGACAGGGGCCAGACCCGGGGGGAGACGAAAAGGGGCCACAAGACCCAATAGCGGGCACGACGCATGTCAGGCCCCACGCATAGGTCTGGGGGACCCCCCTGTCAGGATGTTTGGAACCCAAAAGACCGGGGGGTACCGTAGGGCCAGCCAAAGAAGCTAAAAACCCGGCAGGGGGCTCTGTATGAAAAAGTTAAATTTTTTTATGTACCCGGCGGGTGAAGTTTAAAAAAAGAAGTTTTTGTCCATAAATACCCAGGTTGGGTAGGTTGGTACCCGGAGGGGGTTCAGAAGAAAATTTATTGTTGCCTTTTTAAATACCAGGTTGGGTAAAGGGGGTTTCCTGTAATCAAAAGTTAACTTTAAGCCATGAATGTAATGGCCACAAACTTTTCTGTAAGTTGGCACTTCGGTGTCCATCTTGGGTTTTTTAAAAAAATTAATTGCCCTTTTTCAACTACCCAAAACTAAAAACCCTTTGGGGTGGGCCCAAAGTGGGTCTGCCAAAAAAATCTTGCAGCCCACCAAAAACCACATTTGGGGGTTTGGAGCGGGGCCTCCCCCGCACAATAAAGGACACGTAATTCCCCGGTGGGGGGGCCTAAGAATCTCCCCAATTGGGAAAAAAGAAATTTCACTTTGTAAAATTATTATTAAAAAATTTTTTATGCAAACTTTAATTTTAAATTTTCCTCTTTTTACCTCGCATAGTCCACTCTGCACATCCTTTGCCCTTTTCCTACTACACTATCTGCCCTGGAAGGATGCGTGTTACCTGTAGAAGTTTTCCCCCGCAACCCACCCTTCCAGGGGGACCCGCACAGCAGCGGGACCCCCTGACCAGGACTACAGATGGGTCACGACAAAACTACCGAACTTCTATATCCCTGGAATATCCCCCTTCCGTGACGCCCAGGCACGGCCGACTGTCTACTCGTGCATCCCCCATAGAAGTGACGTGATCGGGGGCCAGACCCCCCCAAAAAACCCCCTCCTGTGCGACTCAACTTCCCTACTTGCTGGATTTTTTTTTTAAATGCCTCGGGGTTTTTTTTTTGGGGGGGGGGAAAATTTTTAAATTTTGCTTGGGGCCCCCCATTTTTGTACGCCCCCCCTGCGAGGGTGGTATTTAAGGCTGTTAAGGAGCCAACATACATGGACCTTCCACACGTGGACTGGAGTACCTTGGGCCCCCAGGAAAAAAATTTTTTGGGCCCAAACATACTTCCCAACCCCTTTAATAAGGGGGAAAAGGGCAAAGGCTGTGGCCGTGTGCTGCTGCAAAAAAATTTTTGGCCAGCCCCTTGCACCACAGACTGTCCAGGATTGGGGATGCTTTAGTCCGGTGTGGGGCAGACCCCCTTAGACCCCCCGGGCCCCATCAGGCGGGCCCCGAAGTTGAGGGGGTCATACAGCATACCTCCCAAATTTGGAAACGGGGAAAAGGTTAAAAGGGCGGGGGGTTTTCGCGCCGCTGAAAATTTTAGGCCCCCCCGAAAACACCTTTAAAGCTAATCACACCCATTCCCCCCCAAGCGTAACCTTTAGCACTGCTGATCCAGACTGGAATGGGGGGACAGGGCTGGTAGAGGAAAAAAGAAGAGCAGCGAGAGGAAAGAACAAAAAGGAAAAAAAAAGGAGGAAAGAAAGAAAAGAGAGAAAAAAGAACAGGGAAAAAAAGAAAAGAAGCGAGAGGAAAGAACAGAGAGCGAGAAAGAAAGACTAGGAGAGGCCAGGGGGTAGCTGGGGTTTTGGTTTGGGGGGGCAAAATTTGATGGCCCTCATCAGAGAACCTCGCAAATACCGCGTGTGGCCAAAAAATCTATATATAAAAAGACCAATTATTTACCGCCAAGGTCTTGTTAAAAAACCACCCCCACAAAACATATAGATTACAGCACGGTACAGATAATGATTTTCGTGTGTTTTTCTAATGGAATTGTCACTTTTCATGTCTTTTCCATCTGGCCCCACCGACATGACGAATTTCTCCCCCAGGTCGCGCCCCCCCCTTAAAAAAAATAAAAAAAAAATCACCTCCCGGCCTGTGTGCTCCGTTCTCCCCCAGCGCTGACAGGGGCCCCCGGGGGTGATGTTATTCCCCGCTGTAGACTAAGGGGGGGTTTTGGGAGAAAAGGGAGCGCTCCTCCTTCTCTCTCATGCGGCAGCTTTATCGGGGGGTTCCGATAAAAGCGACCCTCCGATAGGGTGGGGGGCCCCTGTGGCCCGGGGCCCCCCAAGCCGTTCGGGCCCCCCTAGCTTCCGGCGGCAGAGCGGGGAGAGCGATTCCCCCCTGGCAAAAGGGAACGTATGTGCCCCGGGGTGGGCCCCTCAAGCGCAGGCCCCCGGGGCCACCGCCCCCCTGCCCCGGATATCCTTTCAATGGGGGCCCACCACGCGGAGGGGGGCCCACCGTGGTTTCTCCGGTGTCCCGGGCCTCACCCCGACCCTGTTCCCGCCTGAAAATACCAGGCCACAGCAGTCTGCTTTTTTGGGGTTAAAAAAAAAGGGGACCCCCTCAAAAAAAATTTGCCGGGGGGGCCCCCCTTTTTTGTTAACACCAAATGAAGCGACTGCGGGGGCCGGTTTTTCAGGTGCAAGGATCCAATATCCAGGGCCCCTTGCCGCCTGATAAAAACCAGGCCACAGCAGTCCCCCTTACTTGGCTGGTTAACAAAAAAGGGGGACCCTAAAAAAAAAAAACGGGAGGGGCCCCCCTATTTTTTTAACCAGCCAAGAAAAAGCAGACTGCTGCGGCCTTATTAAAAGATGTCAAGGCCCGGGTTTTGGCCTCAACAGCCTGATAAACCGGCTCAAAAACCCCACATTTGGCGCATAAAAATGTGCCAATTGGGCACTTTACCGGGTCCCCACTGCCCCGTACGGGGAAGTGGGTAAAAGGGGGGGTTTGTCCCGTTATTGCACGGGGACATAATCCCGGTTAATTGGATCGATTAATAACGTTTTTTAATTTAACCCCCAAATTTTTAAAAAAGTATAAAAAAAAACACAGCAAAAAAAAGTTTTTAAAAAAAAAGGAAAAAACAATTTTCATTTTTTTTTTACTCTCATTCCTCGCGCCATCGTTTTCCCCGTAAAAAAGGAAAAAAAAAAACCAACAGTTACCACCTGTCCGACGCAGTCAAAATTTAAAGACTGCCCACGGGGTCCAGCTCTGCTAAATGGAATGCAGGCGAGGGTGTCACCCGGGGGCAGCAAGCGTTTTCCTTTCCCCCCCCGGTGACTCATCGGACTGATGCTTTACGGCCGGGATTCCCAGCAGTCACTGCAGTTATCGCGAAAAAAAATGTGACCCCCGGGGAAAAATGAGGGGCCATCAACCATCAGGGCCCTGACCCGGAGATCTTCTGCCCGGTAAGTGCGCTGACTCCTGAAAAACCCCCCGACGGACATCACTGACAGTAAAACCCCTTCCCGGGTTTCATTAGGAAAATATCAAAAAAAGTTTTAAAGCCCCATACAGAAATGGCCGATACCGACTTCGGGATCGTATCGCTCAACACTATAATTTTAAATTTACAAAAAAGTTGAAACAATGAAAAAATGTTTACATTTTAGGGTTTTTCAAAATAGCCCCCCTTTTTCTAAATTTTTTTTTGCCGAAAAAGGTGAACGATGGACTCTCATGCCCGGGTTCCCAAGTGAACATGGGGGAGGGGGGTGTGGTGTGGGGGTCTTTGCTGGGCACTGTTGGGTAATTTTAAAAATTTAAACGGTGAGCAGTTCAGCCACCCCCCCAAAACCTTCGTTGGGGGTTTGGTTGGGGACGTGGAGGCCAGGGGATCTGGGATAGGCACCCCAAACTCTGTTCTTGGTCAATAGGGCCCCACACAGCCCGGAGGGTGTTTGGGGGGATTGTCTGTTGAAAAATAATGATGGTCCAACTAAACGCAAACCGGAGGAAAGCGCCGCTGCAAAATGCTGTGGTAGCCAGCTGGTTACTTGCCCTTAATTTTAATAAATCCCCAACAATGTCACCGCAAGCACCCCCCCACCCCCCCACCCCCCTCCATCTTCATGGTGGGAACCAGGATGTAGATCCACCGTTACCTTTTCTGCTTGCAAAGCAGTAATCAAAGCAAAAGGTGGCTACTTTGAAGAACATAGAATAAAAGACATATTTTCTTTTTTTTCACATTTTTTTAAAAAAGGGTTTTAAGGGAAAATTCACATTTTTTTAAAATTTCATGTTTTGATGCCTTCAGCATGTTTCAAAAATTTTTTCCAGTCAGAAAATAAAAAAAAATTCGTTGGGGGGAAAAGGTGGGCCCAAATTTTGTTCTGTCTGTTATTTTTTTCAAGAGAATGATAGCGAATACCCGGGTAAATTCTTTTGTCAGCTCCTTAAATCCGGGGGGGGCCCCGACAGGATAGGAGACTGGTTTACTACATTAAAACCCCTTTGCAAAACCCCATTCTGTTTTATTTTTGTCAGTGACAAATATTTTTGTACTTTTGTGTGAAAAAAATTTTTGGGGGCTGTAGGTATTTAATAAAAAAGTTTTAAAGGGGGGAAAAAATTGTGTAGGCCCTGAAAAATTTTTTCTCCGCCAGAAGTAGAGTTATTTTTCCGATACCGCAAGTATCGGGTGGGGGGCCCCGAAAAGCTGTTGGGGGCTTTGATACTTAGTTCCTTTTTTCCCTTTTTTCGTTTTTCCCGGGAACGGAAGTTCCCAAAATTTTTTTGGGGGGCAATTGATTTTGTCCCAATGGTAATCCTAAAAATGTGGGCACTCCTTTCTGCTGCGGTCATGTTAATAATGGCTGGCTGTGATTGGATGCTGAATTTTGTAAAAATCCCTTTTAAAAAAAAGGCGCCGCCGGGCCATTTTAGCGTCATGTGTGTGTTTTGTTGGGGGCAGAACGCTGCTTTGGGGACCTGAGGGAAAATTTGAGATTGGTTTTTTGTGTACTGTGCTTTAGGCAGGCTATTTTAAAAAACCCCTGTTTTAAAGCTTTCCCCTTTTTTCCCCTTTTTTTTTTGTTTCACAGCTCTGCAAAAAGGGGGGGTGAGTGCAGGTGACTGCAGTTTGCTTGGTCCAAAGCTGATTGTAGGATCGCCGTGTCATCACAGCCTTTTTTTTTTTTCTTTAGTGTTTAAATTTTTGCGCTCCATTCAAATTTAAAATTTTTGGTTTCGTGCTTTTTCCGTATCCAATACATTGGTTGCAAAACTTTGAAGCACAAAGGAGCCTTTTAAAAGTAGTGAAACCCGTTTTTGTGCACTGCCCTGTTCCCCTTGTCTGTGATATTTATTTTTTGTGAGTCAGATCACGCCCCGTTTGTTCCTTTTAAACCACTGTGGGGGGTTTTTCTGCCCGAAGTGGTCCCCGCCCCCTCCTTGTGATTTTTCTGAATTGTTTGCTGCTCCATTTTTAAATTTAAAAAGGGGGGGAGTCCCGAGGAGTTAAAATTTTTTTATTCCCCGTGCCTTCTGGATAAAAGGGGAAGGGGTTTCCCCGAGCTCAAGGAAACGGATTTTGGGTGTTGCAGTGAAAGAAGGACATCAATAAACCGGGGAGGAAATCCCCAGGGTTTAAAATTTTCAATTTTTTCCCGGCCTTCTGGGATTTTAAAGGGAAAAATCTCCGCGGGGTCAAGGAACACTTTGGGTTTTTGGGGGGTTTTAGCTGAAAGGAGGGGCATCATAAACCAGGGGAGGAGTTTCCCAGGAATAAATTTTCATTTTTCCCCGTGCCTTCTGGGAAAAAGGAAAGTTCCCGAGCCAAGGAAAATGGATTTTGGGTGTTGCAGCGAAAGGAGGGCATCAGTAAACCAGGGGGAAATCCGGGAGAAATTTGATATTCCCCGTGCCTTTTTTGGGATAAGTTAAAAAGGGCTCCCCGAGCTAAAGGGGAAAACTGGATTTTGGCTGTTGCAGCTGAAAGGAGGATCATAAACCCCCGGGGGGGGTCCGGGAGATAATTTTATTTTCCCCCGTGCCCTTTTGGGATTTGGAAGAGTCCGCGGCTCAAGGAACACTGGATTTTGGCTGTTGCAGCTGAAAAGGGACATCATAAAAACCGGGGGGGGGTCCCCAGGAGATTAAATTTGGGTATTTTCCCCTGGGCCCTTTTGGGAAAAGTAAAAACCCCCGGGAATCTTTGGGAAAACGGGTTTTTTTGGGTGTTGCCTGAAAGGGGGACTTTAGTAAACCCGGGGGGAGCCCCCCGGGGGAAATTTGAAATTTTCCCCGGCTTCTGGGATAAGTAAGAGCTGCAGCTAAAAGGGAAAACGGGTTTGGCTGTTGCAGTGAAAGGAGGGGCTCAGTAAACCAGGGGGGTTCCCCGGGGATAATTTGCATACCCCCAGTCCCCTTTTGGGGAAAAATGAAGGCCGCAGCTCAAGGAACACTGGATTTTTGGGTGTTGCCCGTGAAAAGGAGGCATCAGGGAAACCCGGGGGGGAACCCCCCGAGGAGTAATTTTTTTTTTTCCCCAGTCCCCTTTGGGGAAAGTGAAGGTTTCCCCGGGGTCAAGGAACACTGGATTTGGCTGTTTTAAAATGAAAGGAGGGGCATCAGTAAACCAGGGGAGGAGCCCCCGGGGGGATAATTTGATTTCCCCCGTGCCTTCTGGGAAAATGAAGAGTCTCCCCGGCTCGGGGAAAATGGTTTTGGGGTGTTGCAGCTGAAAAAGGGGGCATCAGTAACCAGGGGAGGAGCCCCCCGGGGGAAAAAATTTTAATTCCAGTGCTTCTGGGATAAGTAAAGAGTCCCCGGGCTAAAAGGGAAACTGGATTTTACTGTTGCAGCTGAAGGAAAACATCAGTAAACCGACCCCCCTAGGGCGCGATTTTTTTCTTTTATTTCACGCTTGATTTTCTTGAACAATAAGAAGGAAGAGGTGGGGCCCCTGTGGTGACTGCATTTTTGCTACATGTTTAGACTTACTAGGGGGAAACCCCCAAAATTCACTTCCCCGAAATGCAAGCTTGTTTTCCCCGTTGGAGGAAAAGTTGCAAAATCGGGGAAAAGAGGTTTTTTAAATTTAAAGCCCTTAAGGAAGGTGAAGATTTTTTAGACAGGCAGAATTATCTTTCATGGTACGAAAGAGGGAAAAAAATCAAATTTTCAATGAAGAACAGGGAAGGAAAAAATGGGGCCCCAAAGGAAAACGGGGGATTTGGGGGCAGTAGCACCAATTTGCCAGGAAACCCCAAAACCCAAAGGGTCTTCACGGAGGAAAGTGAAGAAAAACATCAGGAAAAGACTTTGCCCACAAACAACCTTGTTTTGCCCTAAGTCCCTAAAAGGAGAAAAAAAACTTTTGTAAGAAGAAACGGGGTGTTGTCATGGGCGATTCCCTTTTGAGAGGAACAGACCCCCCTTTTTTAAAAACCCCGGTATAACCTCAAAAAAAAGTGCTGTTTCCGGGTGAAAAAATTAAAGAGTGTCTACAGGATATAGGTTTTCAACCTAAAAAGACTCCCCCTTCCCCGCTAAAAATGTGGGGAAAAAGGCACCTCTAGAAAGGGGAGGGAAAATATCTGCTGACTTTGAAAACTAGGTAAAAAAATGAAAAATGGGGCGGGTTCTTCTTTTCCCAAAATTTCCTCCCAGGGAGGGCCCCATGGAACAAGGGGGGGGAATTGATTTGCAGGTGAAAAAACGGGGAAAGGGTCGAGGGGCCGTCGCAAGGATTTGATTTCTGGATACGAGTAAAATTCTTCGATGGACTACTTGCTGAAGGGGTGCACCTTCGAAGACGTAAAAATGTATTTGGAAGTGCCTTTTACACTAAATTCGGGAAGTTTTAAAAAATGAAAAAAGTGGGAAGGGAAGCAAAACGCCAGCAAAAAGCCATACCTTGACAAATACTATTGAGATTTCTGCTTTAGAAGTGAAGGGGAAGAACAAAAAAAAAAAAAATTTCTTTAAAAAAAATATTGAAGGGAAGAAAAACCCAAAATCAAAATAAAGTTTTTTTTTAAAAATGCACAAAAGCAGGGCAACAAACAGGAGAATGGGGTACTAACGCAGGAGAAAAAATTTTGATGTATTGGAACCCACTGAGTTTTTGGGGGCATACACATGATTGGACTACAAGGTAAAAGGATAAAAACTTATTTGCAAGAAACAGATTGATAAACGAGGGGGGGGGGTTTCATTGTATGTTTAAAAAAAGGGTTTCTGCACAGAAAATTGCGTTCGAGAGGGGGTTCTGGGAAACTTTTTGGGGGAAGAAACGGGGCAGAACAAGGAAAGGCACCATTGTAGGCATTTACTACAGGCCCCCCTTTTGAAAGGGGGGGAAGTTATGATGAACTCTTTATGCATCAATGGCCAAGTTCTCCAAAAAAATATGACTAGGGTCAGGGGAAAATTTCAACTACCAGACATTTGTTGGGAATCTCTCTAGCAAAACAAACACCCCCGGAAATTCTTATCCTCTCTTCGACAACTTTCCTTAAAAAAGGTAATGGAGAAAAAAAAGGGGATTTTGCTCCCTGGATCTCCCCCTCTAAACAGGGAGGAAAAGGGGGGAGGAGGTAAGAGTGGCTGGGACTTGGGGGGTAGTGGGCCATGTATTTTAAAATTTTGGATAAAAGAGGGGGAAGACCTGTAAAGGGCTTTAGACGTTTAAGGTTAGATTTCAGAAAGGCAGATTTTTGGAAAATCAGAAAGAAATTGGGGGGTCCAATGGCTGGATATCCTTAAAAACAAAAATGTCCAGGAAGGATGGAAAATTTGAAAAAAGAGATTCTCCCAAAACCCCAAAGTTAAAAATTTTCCCCCAAAGGGGGGAAGAATGGGAAACTTTAAGGAAAAAAACCCCCATGGATGAAAAATAGAACTTAAAAACATGCTAAAAAGGAAAAAAAAAATGTTTTACAAAAGGGGAAAAAAGGGGGGGCATATCAAAAAGAAATTTAAACCGTCTGCAGGAAAACCCAGGGGGAACCCAAAACGATTATCTAAAAAAGAAATGAATTTAAAGGGGGGGAAGTGACGCAAAAGCAAAAAAAAAGGATTTTTTGGGGTACGTCAAAAAAAAAAAAAAAAGTCAAAGATTTCTAGGTTTTTACAGGATGAAAATGATAAAAAGGAATTTAGGTGTTTAGAAGGCTGAACTTTTAAATTCTATTTTGAAACTGTTTTCTCCAAAAGGGAAAAAGAAAAATCAATGGATCTTCACGCCCCATTAAAGGGAAAAAGAAGAATCCGGATATCTAAAACAGAAAGACAGTGGGAAACACTTACAAACCCCAAAGAATTAAATCCCCAGGCCCCGATGAATTCCCCGGGGGACTAAAAAAGATAGCAAAAAAAAAATTCTTGAAAAACCCCTGTAATTAAATTTTAAAAAATTTTTAAAACGGGGGAAGTCCCAAAAGACTGGAAAAGGAAAATTTGTTCCTAAATTTTTTAAAAAAGGGGGAAAAAGGGGACCCGGGGGAAAACAGGCCGGGGGAGTCTGCTTCTATACCGGGAAAAAATCTTTGAAAAATTAAAAAAAGAACATGTATGCAATACCCCGGATAAGAATGAAAATGATTAACAGAGTAGCTTTTGGGGTTTTTAACAAAAAAGTTTAGTCAACAAAATTTTAAATTTTCCCTTTTATGAAAAAAATCACGGGCTGGGTGGTAGGGAAAAGCTGTTTATATATTAAAATTTTTTACTTCGCAAAGCAAATTTTTTAAAAAATACCACACAATCCCCCTTTTTAAAAAATGGGCAAGTTTGGGAAGGGGGGAAAGGGAATTGGTTTTTTGGGGGTTTTATAACTGGGTTAGTATGGACCCCAAAAATTTTGGTTTTAAATGGTGCACATCCAGTTGGAGAAAAACTCAAGTGGGGTTTCCCAAGGCCTGTTTTGGGCCCTGTTTGTTCCTCTTTATCAAATTTTTTTTTGGGGGGAAAAGGGAAGGGGGGTAAATGATCAAATTTGCGTGACACAAGCTAGGGGGTTCTTAAAATAGAGAAGAGGAGAGGGTTTTAAAAAGAAAACATAAATGGGGCAGTGGCGCAAAATAACAGAATGGATTTTAAAAGGGGGAAAAATTTCAAAGTACTAATCGGGGGGGAAAAAAAGAAAAAAAAAAACAAAATTGGGGGGGGAAAAGGGCTAAGTAACACACAGTGAAAAGAAAGGGGGTTTTTTAAATTTATCACAGACTTTTAAAAAGAGTCAAAAATGTATGCAGCAGCAAAAAAGGCAAAAAACCCTTTTAGGGTTTTCAAAAGAAGCATACAGTCTAGATCCGGGGGGTAATTTTTGGGCCCCTTTTCCTCTTTTTTTTTGGCGACCTTTACTGGATTTCGGGGTTTCCCGTTTTGGGGACCACTTTTAAAAAAGAATCAACAAAAAATGGAGCAAAAACAGAGAAAGTCAACCCCCAAATTTTTCCCGGGTTTCAAAAAAAAATTTCCCCAAGGAACGTTGCAGGGTTTTTGGGGTTTTTTAGCTTGCAAAAAAGAAGGGCTGAAGGGATTAATAGCTGTCTACAAATA